>JAZHGK010002495.1:0-13894 GCA_037855215.1 Waitea zeae
CCCGCGTGCTGCGTGCCTCGGACGCTTTCTCGTGTTTTTCCCTTTTATCGTAGCGTATTCTGTGGTAGATACTAGGCAATCAACTACCCCCATTCTCCCACTTCATCCTCACTACCCGTGTGAACCGCTGGTCTGCTCGCCCCAGCACGCAGCCGTGCGACTAAGCAGCGCGCCTGTGAGAGAAACAAACCCTTCGACTACCCGGGCCCCACCCGGGAGTCAAGATTACAGTATCCAACATCATATATGTTCTTGTAGTTACGCCCCATAAGACTTGATCAAAGGCGGATGAAAGCTTACAGAGTAAATAAATATCTATTCCCGCAGGCCTTTAGATTGCATCAAACGCGGGTCCTCCAACAAGGAAAGGTTCATCCCGGCTATATCGGTGCGTGAGACCCGCGTTTCATTTCTATATCGGTTCTAAACTCCCGCTCTTGCCTAGCGGCCACAGAGGTACACAAGCGTACCTCTCGTAACCACAAAGAAAGCGATATTTGATGCTGTGGAGCCGCAATCATATACCTGAATTGGTCTAACTTCTGTGTAATCTCCGTTGTGCCTCACTGCAAGTGATTCAAGTCCACCACGATAAGAGTTGTACTGCTTCGGAGGGCAAACTCAAAAAATGGCAATGCCGATGGTCGGAAGTGATGCAATTGCGGGAGATATGAATAAAATCTCACTCAGACTTTTCCTCCATTTGGATAACAAGTAGGCGTTCTCCCTGTTAATGTGGCGGGGCGGACCTAGGTGTGATTCCCAACGGGAAGTCCTTCATCTTTACCGGGGTTTTAGTTCAGAAACGATACGTAAGTCCGGCATAATTGAAGACTGTCAGAAATCTTGATCTTTGGACCGCAAACCAGGGTGGATCGGGGAAGCATTGATCTTCACACAGTTGAACAGAGAGAACTATGCAATATCGAGATCACCTGTATCCAATGCAACTTATCTCTTTTGACACTATGAGCTTTTGGTCATGAGACTTGAGGGGTAAGCATGATTGAGATTGACTTGATTGGACTTGGATCGAGTTCAAGTAGGGGATATTTTTTACAATGACTTATTTAGTAACGTATTCTACAACCAAATACACTAATGGCGGGTAAAGATAGCTATCTCGAGCTGAGAAGCGGTGTAGGCTCAACTAACAATTTGTAAAAAGAGCCTCAAGAGTAAAACTAATAAAGTCATGCGTTGTGCCCTTCCATTTTGAGAGTGGCCTCCAAATACATGCAAAGGTGCTGGTGAGCGGTTTAAGAAGAGTAACCGGAAGAGCTGAGAACCAATACCTTGTCCACTGCTTGTTCTTCTCATAATGCCCAGCTCGACATTTGCCGACATATGGCTTGATCTGATCAACAATACTAATGGCAATATATTTCAATTTCCATCATGGAGGCTACTGAGTCGAAGACCGATCATTAACCCGTTCAGCAATAAATCAGGCGACAACCATCCGCGACTCACCTCGGAGAACCTTCCAATTGTCAAGAAATTCATGGATCACTACTGTAGTCTGAGCACCAATGCGGCTCGAAGATTCATGTTCCAAAAGCAAAAGAAAACGCCGCAGGCGGGTAGACCTGTGCCGGATGACAGCGACAGCCACGCCCTTGGTCGGACTATTTTCAAAGAATGGTCATACTGGGTCTTTTCAAAAACCAATCTTGCTGTCATAGTCACTCAGACCATGGCAGCTGAAGGGCTTTCAGATAAAGATTTACTTCCCGCGCTTGCTTTGAATGTATGTCTCACCACCAAGTAGAATCGTTTTGCAAAGTCGGCTAATAACCAAAAAAAAACAAGCCACATATGGACATTGATAAAGTAGATACTTTATTGCGGGCCAGAATCCAGCGAAAGCTAGCGGACAGAGTATTTGGTGAAGACGGCTACGAAGTTATTCGCAACTCAGTTGACAAACGGTTGAAACCATTTGCCCAGCAGTTTGTGACCAGCATATTAATTCTTGGATGGAGATCTTCAAGTCGACGAGTCAAGCGCCACCAGAAGCGACTGGAACAGTATGAATGGGAAGCGCTCATTGGTGCAGGCACTTATTTTATTGGCTATATTTGGTTTTCACATATCTACCGCTAGCTCACGAGGAATTCGAGAAGGCAGAAGGCAACCAAGCTCTCGATGGATTGGCGAGATTTCGATCAGCAGTTTGGCGCTACTCCAACTACCGACAATCCTGGGCATTAGATGAGGACGAGACGTTGAAGGATTGCAACTCGATCTTGGAGGTTGCACTCGAAAATATGGCCATTCTCAAGAAAGATCTGCGGCCCCAGCAAATTGATCAAATAAGAAAAACGGCTAACGAAACAGGTACGCAAACTTTTGTGTCCTTGGAGTCGTGTCTTGATTACTAGATTAGCTATGCCACGCGCCCTGTGCCGGCTATTGGATACCCTAGCCACCCCTGAGGAAGTTTCTGCAGCCATTGATGAAGTTGAGTTGGTGATTGACAATCTAAAAGCAATAGAGGTGTCGCCCTCGCCGCCAATTACTTCGTCCCCATTTTCGCCTTCTTGGATTGAAGGAGTGGAGAAGTATCAAGACTGTAGCCCAGCTACAGTGTGGCAACGTATTGGATATACGACTGGGCAGATTCCGGGCTTCGAGGACTACTACGATCCTTCAAAATGCCACACATCAAGTAGTTCTCAGTGGCCATCCCTCAAAGACGCAGGAAAGCTCAAGCCACTGCGATTACATTGGCACCAGGCTGTGGGTGTATTAAAAATGATTGAGAATGCATTCGCTAGTAGGCCAATTTTACTTATGGATCAAGTCGGTATTGGCAAGACCATCCAAGTTGCGGGATTCATCGCTTGTTTGGCCGCATATAGGACCAACTATGATATTGAGAAAAGGTTTTGCGGACAGTTTAGTAAGCTTATGCTATTTGCATATTCTAGCATTGGAAGATGCTGATCAAATGACATGGAATGCAGAAGATCTTGATTTTCAAGGGAACAGGGGGAACATCCCGAACACCCCCGCATTGATACTGGTGCCTACAAACTTGGTCAATCAGTGGGCGGCCGAGCTAAGACGATTTCTGGCACGCGGACACTTCGATATCGTTGTCTACAATGGCGGTAAGAATGACAAAGGCATCATGGACGTTGTTATGCCCCGTGCTCGTGCGAGACAAGTGGTCGTAATTGCTAATGTAGTGAGTAGTTATAAATCTTTAAGCTACTTATTCATTTTCGAGTCACACACTGATACTTTCACGGTATTAGTCTTGCGCGCTCAATCACAACAATCTTCTTTTTACTGGAGGTCAAGATCCAAGTGAGCCAAACAAGATAGGGGAGAGAGTTCCGAACTTTGTTGAAGCGGCTCGCAAAACATTATTCTCACAGCCAGAGTGGCTGGTCATGGCTGTTGACGAGGCACATCAATACCGCAATATGAACGCAGGGTACTGGCTGGTGAAGCGGTTATCCCCAACTGTAAAAGTGAGATTAATGGTGACAGCAACTCCATTGCAAACTCGACCATCGGTGAGTTGCTCTAATCAGGAATTTTGTTCAAACCCTGACTTGCTTACATAAGGATCTTTGGAACATGGGCCGGATGCTGGAGATGCCCTTGTTTGGCCCAGAGTTCGATAAGACCGCACGTATTCAAGAATTAGAGCTTCAGCGTGCAGCTGTTCTTGACAGGAGACGGAGAAAAGGAGACATTTTCACCGCAGATGAAGAACAGGAAATACACGACATTGCCATGAGCAGTGAGCATACGGTGGTAGGTTCATAAACCTTCTATTACTGAAGCAAAAAATATCAACAGCATACTTTTGAATAACAGAATGAAAGTGCCGGCAGCTCGCTCTATAGCGCTTGTGCTGTGAAACAGATTTCCGCAATTCGGCCGTGGTTTGACGACATAGCCATCCGGCGGTCAAATGATTCTATAGACTGGAGTGGAAATCGATTGGGTAGTCTTGAGCCATGGCAAGAAAGCCGCCTGCGGCTTAAGCTTACCCAACGCGAGTTAAACTACTTGGAGCGATTATCAGACAAGCTTGTAGATGGAGGGCCTGAAGTACAAGAGGTTAGTGCTATTCCATGTGTGCCACTTCAGAAGTGGGCAGTCTCTGATCTAATACTCTACAGCACTTTTATATTGAACTCCGCAAGTGCTTAACACATCCAGGACTTGCATATGAGCGAGAGCCAGAGTGTAAGCTACCGCAAACAATTAAACAATGGAACAAATTCCGCACCACTAAGCTCCGTGTTTTGATAACGCTTATTAAGTGGCACCTGAAGGTGGATGGACATCCATTGCTCCGCACTAATTCTGCAGGAGATCTGGTCATTCCGTCTCAAGATTTCTCAGATGGCATTCCCAATCGTCCAGACCCACCGTGTACGGATAAGATCGTAATTTATTTTGCATTTCCAAAGAATAACAAGCTTATCAAACGGGTAGGCATATCCTAAGGCCCTAGAATCAATGAAAACTAACATCAATTCGAGGTCCTTGGCTGGCATGGCATCGATAACATACTGGAAATTCATGGATCTCTTGATCTCAAAACAAGAGATGCGGCACTAAAGACCTTCCACAACAGTCCACAACATCGAGTTATGCTTCTTTCGAGTGTTGGTACTACAGGTCTCAACCTCGATTGTGCCAACATTATGATTATATTTGTATTGTGATTTCTTCCTTCCATAATACTTGGCTAACTATGATATGATGATTGGTATAGGATCACCTTTGGTCTGCTGTTGAGGATGAACAACTGATTGGGCGCTGCTGGCGGCAACCGCAGCCAAAAACTGTGCTTGTGTACAGACTTATTGCAATTGACACCACGGATGAGGTTCTTGTTGATATAGCACAAGACAAGTGGAAAATGTACTCGACATTCATCTCCAATCGAAATGGTCTCCGCACTGGCCAACAAACCCTAGGTGTGTTTTCGATCATTGGCACTCTCAGGATGTGTACGATGGACAAAAATGTCATCTAATTCTGCTTATAAAGCACTTGCGCTGGGCAAGGCGTGCGGGATGATTGAAAATGATGCTTCTGCATATATGGCCGACACTATTGACTCAATTTCGACCAATGAAAAAACAATCGAATATGATTCAGCAGATGCTACATCATGGGACTTGTTGCGGGATAGAAAAAAGGACTCCTCGACTGCATCGGAGTATAGCATTACTACAGGATTTGACAGCGGAAAATCCGCTTCTGAGGTTGAAGACCTATCCGACAGACATTCCAACGCGGAGGATTTCGATACTCCTGGCCTTCCCTCACGTATTGACTCCGAAATGAGGATGCTAAATATTTCCGCTCAATCAGGGACGTCAAAGGTGAGATACAAATGTATAATGATCACACGTATCTCAGTAACCTTGATTAGATGCAGGGAGAAATACATGCTTTCCAAACCGCATCTATTGAAAGTCTCTCTCCTCATCAGGGTCGCCTGAGGACATTTCATTCTTTCTCCAATGTGAGAGTATTTTCATGAAGATTGCACTTACAAACAACTGACCAGTTCGGCTATAAGGTCATGAATTTTTCAGCGGATGAAAGTCTCGTAGTGACCGCTGACTCTTCAGCCATGCGGGCTTCAGAACCAACATATCAACCTTTGGGGGATCTGAAGGCCAGCAAGCGACGATTGATTTTGTCGCCCCCCTTGGGCAAAAAAGGCAGCAAGAAACAACGGCAGTTGTGTCGTTCACCTTCCCTCCCTTCCCTACACAGTAAGCCACAAAATTTGGTTGTTAATTGACAGTGCTATTACTCACGAATCGCTTTGCAAGATGAGCTAGCGTCAAAATCGAACGACTATTTCCCTTTAGCCACTCTGATCTCGGATACTCAGACAGTAGCTACGGAGCTTCATGCGGGTCACCAACTGGTTCCCCAAGATTGTTCACCACCTCGTCGGCAAACCATTCCTGCTCTTTCTGTAGTTTCCCCCTCTCCATTACCACGAAACCATGCGGCTAACTCAAGCGCGACGTTCATGTTAACCAATCTCCAACATTCTCACCAAAGCCTGTTGGAATCACCAGCGGTTGAATCTACGCATACGACATCGGTCAACGAGCGTCAAAAACCTTCACAGTCGACGTTTATTGTGAAATCAATGCCAAGTACAGCGTCCAGTGCCTCCTCAGCACTTTTCAGAAATCGTGGATCAAAAGGTAAAGCCAGAAAATGAAGGCTTATGCATCCTCTCCACCACATGGTTCTATGGTTTCTTGTTAGTTTCAGTTCGAATTTGTATAACAGTCTTTTAACTATAACAAACATTTGCTTCACTTCTGAATTTTGAATCAAGCTTGTTTGTTTTTACTCAGCGCCATCAAGGGCATGACACATGGATATAAATGTGCGGGGGTTTCAGATGAGACTTCCACCCAGGTCCGTTTCCCCAAAAAGGGCGAGAAATCAAGATCTCGAATGCAGGAATTTTCAACTAGGAATTGCACTCCGATCCGCCCCACAGCCCAGAGTAAGAGCTTCTCTCGCTTTTCGGCGGCACGGACCTATATGAAAGTTTCATCCAGAATCCCCGCACAAGCTGGTATAGATGTGCCGGAAATAGCCGCATCCAGATCCGTTCAGTGCGCCTCCCCTCGAATTGTACATGTAGGACTGCCATACATCTCCGGCACATTGGTACGTACAACGGCACATAGAATCACATAGATTGCTATCCGGCGTAAGATTTTTCCCGCAGGTGTTTTCACTTTCGGTCGGAGATTCGCTGCGAAGATCGTAATCTGACCAAAGATTGCCCGTTTGGTTTAAACTTTTCAAAGAAGGTTTTTCAAAGATTACAAGCTAACCTAGGCAACATTGTATGTCAAAGCGCCTCAGAACCTGGACCGCCTGCAGGAAAACACGGAGTCATTTCTCCGCAGCACGAAGCAGCATGCCTTGCAGCCGTCTGGCGCAATCGACCACACTAGTTCTTGGCGCTTGCAACTTGCCCCTACCCACTATCTTCGCTTCACCACAACCGTGCTACCCTCGTTACATTTTCTGTTTCCTTATACACACTTGGGAAACTCGATATCATTCTTTGACACTAATATGGACTCTCAAGTGTGGTAAACTGCTTTCGAAGGGACTATATTGATTTCTGACGGGTTTCTCTTAGCCGCAACGTAGGCGCAAAAGAAGAACGTTGCAAAGCCGTGTTGCGTGGCTTAATGAGCCTGTAAGAGGCAAAAATTGACAAGCCGTTTCCGAGCTGATTATAGATCACCAAAGCCTTGTGAACGGTGCGCATCTGTCGCCAGGCAGCCTTGCTTGTCATCGTACCCCGGAGTCTGCGATCCTTGCCGTAGTGGCAAACGAAGATGCTCTATGGCGCGCACCAAGAACAATATCTCACCGGATGCGGAGGAAATTGGTACAGAAATTTCTATTTTGTCTAGAATCTGCTCTGCATCTGATAACTTGTTGAGTATAGACGAGGACTCTGTGGATGCTATAAGTGATAATGATAAAGTCTTCGATGTCAGCGACACCGCTTGGGACACCAGCGCAACCAGAGCGGGAGTACGCCTGAGCGCTGTGCGTGAAGGATTGAGGCGCAATGCGGGCCTCAGGCGTATCACCGAGACACGGACCAATAACTTGGAGGGTGCAGCACAGGAACTTATCAAGGCGCTCAACTATTTGCATGTTACCATTTCCGCATCTCCCAGCAGCACAACTTGAACCAGCAGGAGTCTGGATTGTTGTGTGTAACCCCTTCTTTAATTACTTAGTCTTGAGCTGTATGTTAGGCATATTTGTGTGTTCGACTATGAATCAGGTGTGATTGCTATTGCTAACTAAAATTGTGGCCGTCATTCCTGGCCGTCACTCCCAGGTGAGGCCAGTTGGCCAAATAATCCTAGAAACTTAAGTGTGAATGTCACAGGCACGCCGTTTAGTGCCGCAGCTAGGTGCTTGGGGCAATTTGAAAAGCGGTTCACAAGGGCGGTAAGTTGTGGAATAAAAATTGGGCTAACAATTTCTTAGCTAGCTAAAAATTTACATTGTGATAGAAGGTAAACAGGAAATCTCCGTGAAGGAGGAGACATGCGGGTGTGAATAAAAAAACCTATCCGCCAGCTTCGCTTACGGATACGTCCTCATTGTACGCGTGATGGGCGTCGTGGCAGGAGCGTTGGGCAAAATGCGCGGTCGGTAGGACGGTCGTCAATAGCTAGAGGTTGTTGGGTAGCGGGTGCCATGAGGCCAATTTCCTGTCAGTGGACTAGCAGAGCCTGCGGGTGCAAGCGGTGACGGCGCTCGACGATACTCACCTATCGAGTGTATGACACCCTCCTGGATCATGAGGCGTTTGCTCCCGGTCCTTGACAATGATGGCCGGTCTCGATCGTTATCTTGGTGGTGAATCCACGGACGCAAAATGGCAGGGCGCCGCTCAATGACACACATGGCCCGCATGGAGGTCCGTCCGGTCAGTCGAAATGCTCCTGATGCTCTGCGCATAGGTTATTTTAGTGAGCTCAGAGACTAACCCTGTGCAGTAGGATAGTAGAAAACTAGTAAGGCGGGGGAGGTGTCGGTGACCCGGTGATGGGACAAGAAGGAGAAACGGCCGTGGGTGCTTATTTGGCAGCGTGTAAAAGTGGCATTTGTGGCTTCGGTGGACACAGAATTCCCGCTGCTTACACTAATATTTTGGATTAGACAATAATTAAGGCCCTATAATATGATATTTGGCAAAATTCTACATCTGGATTAGCGAAACAGGTGACTCCCACCATGTGATGTTTCGGAGGTCATTGATGGGTTAAGAAACTAGAGTCTAAGGCTGTGCGGTGAAACGGTAATGTATTTCATACCGACTTGAGGAGAATAGATGACCTTCTAAACTCAGAATCTATCAACCAATGTGGAGCTTCTGACTGAGAATTTCAGATGAGAATATTGCTCAGGCCCGCCACCATCAAACGACAGAACTTCTTGCACTCTTTTGGTGGCTGAGGGACCGAGTGAGATTCTCATCTGAAAATCCCGCATCGTACACTAAAGTTCCTGATCGGACATCTATCACTCACATTGGCGGGAAAACACCCATTCGGGAGCTGAGCTACAGGCACCAAAGTTCCCGATCAGACACCTACCACTGACGTTGGCGGGGAGATGTCCGATCGGGAGCTTCGCAGGGTGTACAGTGCGCACGGCAACAGATACTAATCTACTTGGGTCCGATGTGCTTTCACCCGCCTTTCAGGTTAGCGGATCCGGGTAGATCAATATCGATCTCTGTGGGGACTGTACAATGGGCTGACCTTGGGAGCGCGCTTTGGTCGACTCCGCCCACATTTTCCCACCTAAGTCTCTCCATCCTTACTGCTTGAACTCGGCGATATGGACTTGTTAACAATTTTCGGTGAAGGGAATTTGTCAGAGGAGACGCAGCTTGGCTTGATGGATTGGGCCTCATCTGTAGTGCAACACGGTGCTGCCGACAATGTGCAACAGTCAATCAACAAACATTCTGCGTGGATTCTGAGTCAAAACAATATACCACCGAAGACGAAGTTTCAATTAATTAACTGGGCCTCTATCGAGGTGCGCAAAGCTGGCGCCAATAACGCACAACGGCCCAACAGTCAGTTTTTAATGATACAAAATCAAGAAAATATGTTACTAAATGTTTGATATTTATAAGTCACCCCAATCAACTCAGAATCGAGCGTTTCAGGTAAGCTAAGAGCCCAGTAACATAGCTTCCCGTCTTCACAAACCAGTGCTCAACTTAGTAAAGCGGCGGCTTCAGGTTTCACTAACACTTCCGCTCCTGTGGTGTCCGAAACAACTCCTGCTTTGGCCCCCGCGCTTGCTCCCGCCACCGCTCGTTCAGCTTCTCCCTCTTCCACCCAGAGTACACTGCACATCCCAGCTCCCTCTGCGACCGAGACTGCGGCTGCGGCCAAATCATCTCCTGTTCCAGCTCCCGTTCATGATTCCGCTCCTGCTCCTACTCCTCTTTTGGTTATCAATCCCGACTTACAAATTTCCTCCATCATTTCTGATGCGCCTGAGCCTGCATTATTTTCTGCGTCGACCGTTTTGCCTACTCCTAGAATCCGCATATCACCAAGAAAGGTGCCTTCGCTGGATAGCGCGGCAACTACGTCTCAGCGTCAAGCCTCGTCGGTTCCACCGGGTCTGAGCTCCCGAAGAAGTCTCACGGAGATGAAAGCGAAGAAGGCTGCATCGGTTGGAGCATCCCCTGTTGAGTCCTCTGCAGACACACCTGCACCAGACACATTAGCTACGCCATCACAACCGCTGGCGCTGGGTTCTACTAATGAGTCCGCTTCATCAGCAAAGGCATCCAAGGCCAGCAAGGCGATGGAGCCGCCACCGCCGCGTCCCAAGCCGAAAGGGAAGAGAAAGGCCGATCAGACAGACTCAGAATATCAGCCGTCGTCGTCGGGTAGAGTGGCTCAACTGCGAAGTGGCGTCAAAGCCTCGGCCGTCAACGCAAAGCGGGCGGCGTCTGCTATCCAGACGATTGTGCTAGACGCTGGAGAGGCAAGTTCTGCGGGCGCAGGTAATGAAGTGGTCTGGACTGACGAGCGGTACTCAAAAACGGCAAGCCACATATTTTAAGTGCGGTGAATTGAAACTAACGTGGCATCTTTAAGCAATGTGCTGAGTGCAAAGATCAAGGCCGAAATTGCTACATGCGGGATGAACAACGATCGTCTGAAGCAGAGCTTGCGTGCATGCGGTGCTTCATACAACAGATTGTGTGCTCACGCGACTCTACCAGACTGGTGACCGACCCACCAGGTATGAATATGTAATACACAATAAACTAAGTTCGAAAATAATCGTTTACAGAACATCAAGCACATGCGCAACCTCAAAAGATAGATTCTACGGATATGTCGGATACGACCATGCAACCTGAGATGGTGGAAGAGGATGACGACGTCGTGGAGGTGACGTCTACGAAGAAGCGACCGTCGTCTCCTGAGCCCCCGAAATTCGCTCACAAAAAGAGCAAGCGCGTCTTGCGCGACCCTGCGACCTCGATGGTTATCGGCTTACAGGAGGACCTTCGGTCGCTTCAGACCGTGATAGAGGTCAACAATGCAAGCAATCTTCAGGTTCAAGGCACCCTAGCATCTCTGTCAGAGTCGTTTCAGCATACAGGTGGACTAGCGGCGCACATGCCCGTGTACTACGATGTCTTAGGTGAGCGTCTGCTAGCGCTTGAAAACACGTTTCTCCAAAGCGTTGGTAAGCCGCACGTGGCGCGACCTTCTCTCGTGGATGAGGTTCGGAGTCGACTTCAAATGACAATTGCTACCGACCGTAATGTGAGCCCTCCGCGCGGCGAGCCTTCTTCGGGCGACAACATGGAAGGCTCTGACCGGGCGGAAAACACCTCGGAAAACGTGTTTGACGGAGCCCGTGAGCAGTTCAGTGGAAGCCCAGACGCGGGTGCCGACATTTCCATGGAGTGACGCGGTCCACATTGACTGTGACTAAAGGTATGAGTATTTCCCACACCCGCATCACCGCGTGTTCAAAAATTATTCTTTTAGCGTGACTGAGGCGGCATGCGGATACCTGTTTTTTTCACTCGGCTTTTTTTGGCTATTATTGTAGATGTTCTTGTGTACTTTATCGAATATCAATGCATCATGTTCGAAATTGTTTGAATTAGTAGTAACTGAATGATCACATATTATCCGCTCCACAATAGAGATAATTACAAAGTAAGAGTGTAGCGGAACCAATCCTGATAGTCGGGGTCATAGAGAACGCTGATGCCTTCATCCATCACCATTCGGAGCCAGAACTCAAAGACCGACTCGTAACAGTTACTTGAATCTATGTTAGAATTTCCATCAACAAAACTGTGATTTGATCCTCTTACTCGAGTTCGTCAGCCAGGACCCAGCTTAGTTCTTCAAACCCACGCCACCGCACCAAAAAAGCGGGCTGAGGATACCCATACTCATCCTTATTGTTTGGTGAGTTTCGCTGTGAACAGGTTGGGTAGATTATACTTACAGGTACCACATCAAGCTTCCACGCCACAAGATAATCAACATCAAAATCCTCCTGTCCTTCGTCGCTCTGGAAGGATGGCAGATCGTGATATCCTGGCTTGCTAGCTGGCGGCCATTGAAACTCGTTCCTCGTTAATTCCAATATGAAAAACTCCGTGACCTTATCATGGGAGGCTCTATGAAAGGTCCTGCTCGTGAGTAGGCGTCATTGAAGTAAGATAGTTCGTTACATAACATCGTCCCAATAGTACCAACGTGGCACAGTTGCGGACTTGGAGGGGAGGACCAGAAATGCTAGGCGGTCGGCATCGAAGCCTACAATAGTGGCATACTTGCGAAGCTTGTGAGGAGCCATGGATGATTGGAAAGTGATGATGATGTTGGGTTGGTGTCAGTCGTGAGAGCAGACTGCCAGCGAAGTACCTTCTAAAAACACGTGGCGGATGCGGAAAGTATCTTATATCACACTCTAACGGAACACGCGGCCTAAAGAACGGCACAGATTCCCAAGATAAGAATGCAATAAGTTTACATGTTTCCAAAACGTGTATGGGACTGACAGCTACGTAAAATAACTAAAAGGTGCGGCCGCATCGTATATCTTATAGTCAGGGCCGTGGTTTCTGTTGATCTGTGAATGCGGGAAACAGCAAGGCCTAGAGTTGTACATATGGAACGTCATAGGTGACGCAGCAAAATGGTTTAGAAGATTCATTAAAAGAGCTTACCCACTCGTAAGATCTATGGTGGTTTGTTGCAAGCGTATTGCAAGACATAGTCCATGCGCTTGCGGATGAAGGACGATCAACAGTTGAATTGATGACCACAAAATGTTCCATGTCCGTAATGACAATGACATGATTTGCCGAATTGTTTAATGAAATGCCGCAATGCGGCCACATACAGCACATATTCAACACAACCTAGGGAAGATCTACAATTTGAAATATAAAAGAAGCTAGCATGTAGCGGGAAGATGCTGCAAATACAATATAGATCCACAGAAGGGCTTTCAGAAGCCTCCCTTGCTTCTGTAGTAGAAAGATATAAACCTAAAAAATATATATATAGCACTCTAAGTAGATATGGTTCGAAGATAGGTTCTCATACACTGACGGAAAGATTTCAATAGTCGCTAGAGAGTGTCAACAACACAGCCGACGATCGATCGATCGATCGATCGAAGATTTTTGCATTTGCAGCCAAGGCTAATCGCTAAAGATAAGACGTTGCCGGATCCCACGATAACAACACATGGCAGCCCAGAGCCAAAGATTATCAGATGGTCACTACAGAACTAAGTGAGGCAGTGGGAAAATGTGCGTGTGGTTTGCGAGGTATATTCTTACGAAACAAAAGCCAATCTAAAATGAAGTATTCTCAGAAACTCTATGTTTTCATTTGGCTTATCTTGAAACGCCTTCTTACGAGAGCTCTTGTGGTTTGATCGTACACGTGCGGAATTTATCAATAGGTCACACGACAGCTTTACAAAAACTCCGGCTAGCGCCCACTCGAGAATTTCTTCGTGTTTCGTTATCCAAAATGGGCTTTACTTTGAAAAGATTCCACAACACACATCAACGCTGGAGAAAACAATTCAAGTTGAGTGCCGCCGCTTGTCTAAAATTGCGGCGGCTTTAGACTTGAATTAACCCGGGCCCAACTGTGGCTGAATGCACAATGTCTTGCCCTTTGAACAAGAAGGGACTGGGCTGGATGCCGGTGTCTTATCTGCGGCATGTACGTTCTTAATTTATAGCTTTAGGTTTGAGGTCAGCAACATGCGTGTGCATGCGGGAATCATTTTTAGAGTTTAATGTGGG
>JAZHGK010002626.1:0-14266 GCA_037855215.1 Waitea zeae
TTACTATTATGTGTACCAAACAAATAACTACCAACGCGACCTGCTCTCTTTTATGTATAAGATCTGTTCTGATACAACATTCGGTCAAAGCACTAATCAAACACGGTTATTGTAAATAGATCTTTCTAGGAGTAGTCTACTATGTAAATACTAGACTGGCTTGATCCTCGGTACGCGGATCGATCACACAATAGGATAAGTTGATACCACTTACGATTGTTGAGCGACGAGTACAAGGATAAGAAAGATGGGGGTCGACCACCGGCCCCCTACAGGTATTTATAGTGATTCTAAGCATTCCATTCCTCCTCATTCACGAGGAGGATGAGCCGAGATGAGTTTTACCTTTTATCTCGAAGGTTCTACGGTTCGTGCTTACTCGGTCCCGTTACAGTTATTTCAAAGCTTCAATGCGCAGCTCATCTTACACAAAAGGTACTGCGGAAGAGCTATATCTTACAAGAAGTCAAGCGAGATTTTTTCAGCTTGGACGTCAAAACAATACGGAAAATGTTGCTCCGCGACTGATAGGTTTTTTTAAGCGCGTACAAGGGATCCGCGTGGCTTACGCAGAGAGTCTGCGATTCCAAGGAATGTCTCCGCGAGGCGAACCTGATGCTTGGTTAACCATGTATCTAATAATAGTAGGAATGATACTTACAGAATCGAGAGCTTCATTATATGAAGACGGGACTGCAGGGTGCATGGGGTCGGGAGGAACTTGACTTTGGATATCACTCGCAATCTGCACCATACGACGAAGAACGGCATTGGAAGGGCCAAATGAGACCGCATGGAACGAGAGTCCACGTCTAAGCTGAGGTTAGTTCACATTCTCCTCCAAATTCATGGAGCACGCCTACCCGAGAGCAATCGCTCGTCGACCGATATCTTGCACAGTCACGTCTTCAACCGAGCATTCTCCGTCCGAAAGGAACACTACCACCGGCGACCTACGATGTATAGATTAGCTACACGCACTGAACAAATTTATTTTAATCACCGCTCTGTGCTCCAGTTTCTTTCCATGACGGACTGTGATGTGGTCAGGGCTTGAGTGTAGTTGGTTCCGCCTCTTGCGCCATGAGGCAGTACAAGATCAAGAAGTCCACTCGGCGAGCTTACGAAATCGTTTTGCACAACTATGTCAATAGCGTGATCAAATAGGACAACGCTGTATGCATCACGGCGAACTGCAGCTACGCCAGGAGCCGCCTGTTCGATTGCGGCGTGACGTGCAGACCAGAAAGCGTGAAGTGCTGAGTAGACAGCACCTACACGATTGTTAGATCGAGCCGCTATTCTTGCGCTGACGGGAGTATTAGGTAGCGGACGGCGATCTGTTCCATCCATTGAGCCCGACCTGTAGGTTGTTAATTTTGGTAGGTAGCTGTAAGGAAGAGTAAGAGTCTATTACCTATCAATCACAAATATCCTACAAATTCGTTGAACATTTTAATTTCAATAAAAAACGAAGAACGTACACGTGGAAAGCTTGCTGCATGACAAATGGATTACGACAGTTAAACAAATGACCATCGCCAGAAACATAGCCACCTCCTGCTGGGACTTGATCTGTCCTACGAGGTGGATGGAAAATAGGGAGTGTGCAGTATGAAGGTTGCGCATGTCCTTGAGCGTCTGGCTGGTGTTCGCTACCTGGCGGATGTTTAACTTTATAATCTTTATGGCAAGCGGTAATTTGGGCTATGCACCTGAGC
Source organism: Waitea zeae (assembly GCA_037855215.1). Taxonomy (NCBI): domain Eukaryota; kingdom Fungi; phylum Basidiomycota; class Agaricomycetes; order Corticiales; family Corticiaceae; genus Waitea; species Waitea zeae. The sequence continues at coordinate 1,722 of JAZHGK010002626.1, forward strand.
ACATCGAGTCACTGTAGCAATACAAGAATTTAGCTTACAAGGCTTATTCCCGATAAAAAGTAGGATGCTGTACCATTTAGCGAACGTAACCTGATCCTCATTGGAATATGGGTCTGACAAAACCATTATCACAGGTTCAACGAAGCTACTCAAGGATTATTACCTTTGAATCCTGTGATCAAGCCAGATTAATCGGAAGATGTTAAATATGAGACATTCAAATCACTCTACCTGTTCGCTGCCAATATAACGCATGGGTTATAAGATCTTTTGGTTTATCTGGAGATGGCACCATGCGCTTTGCGATATGCTCCAAATTAGACCCTGAGCATTGATCAGGGTTTGCAGAACGGCAAAAATCAATATGCACGTGACGGCCCATACTACGGCATACCATAGAGCACTTTGACTTGTTAGATAGTAGGAGCAACTCGGTCAAGAGCCTCACCATCATTGGAGCTCCTTCATCGCTAGCGCCAAACTTGCGGCCATCAAGTTCAACTGTGGTGCCGTCAGGGCCGTCCACTGCCCACCGCGTTTGGGACATGGATCCATGTGATGTTTCATGCTTGTCCTGTGCATGACCTGTTGTAAAATATCAATACTCTGACATTGATGAAAAAAAGTACAATCTTCACCCAGCGGGAGTGTACAGTAGTATCCGCAGAATTCACACCTACAAAGAAATTGAGTTGTCTGTTAGGCCTGTAGATTATTAGAATCAAGCCAAAAGAATACAAACTTGGTTTCACAGAAGTGAAATACTTTACTATCTGTGCTATGAGTATGAGGACCTTGATGGCTGACTTCACCTGGCGGAATCGATATCACACAGGCTAGTCTTTTGCTCACTACAAAATGCTTGTCAAGGTATAAAAAGGCATAGACAAAGCAAAAAGAGAACCTTGCGAATACTACGAGGTAGATGATACTCAGATCCTATGATAGACTGTTCTAGCATCGTTACTTACCTTGGTGTACTGGAATCGCTCGTGTCGACCTGTGAATGTGACTTCGACTGATTGCGGAGCTGTTTCAATGTGGCATACCCCTTTTGCCGCACAGCTATGCGGACATGGGTGTGATTGACTACCGTGAAAATTAGCACCCGCTAAAGCCCATGGAGAGAGTGCTATACTTACCCGCAAAGGTGGGTGGCACCTGTGAGTAGGCCGTGGAGGTGGTCATCCTCCGCACAAAGTCGTCCACAAAGTTGACAACTCAAGGAGCAACTACGGTTTTGACAATCATGTGTTTCGTGAAGTTGATCGCTAGCGAAAACATCAGGTTAACACAATGTTCGCTATGAAGCCTGATTTCTTACAGAGGAATTCGACAACGTTCTGGGCAAGAGTATAATGTTCCATCTGCTTGAAGAACGTTTGCCAGACTGCAGGACTAGCAAACGGATTCGTCAATTTCTCCAGTTGAAATTAAAAGTAGTTAGAGACCTCTCCGCATTCGTGAAACCTTGCTTGACACATGTGCTGTTTGTCGTTGGAATCAAGTTCATGTTTTGCGGCCTAGGTTTGTTTAAACAATAAGTAACAATAGATTTATATCTCAAATAAACTCAGCTTGCCTTCACACAATTTCCCATGCAACCGCCTTTTCCTGCATAATTGCAAAGAATCCCACATAGATGTTCCGAGACTTCACAGCTGGAAACAAAAATATATCAGTGCATTTACATCGGAGCTACAAGGGCTCACATATGTACATCTGGATGACCAGCACTGTAAAAGGATTAAGGAATTTACTATGACCAAGAAGTGTGAAAATAACTCACGGAAGACCGCAATTTGAGCCTTCTAGGGATTCGTGTTTGTAGTGGCAGGTATTTGGACACCGGTGTTTGGTAAAACAGTTGTGAACGCTGTCATGGTGGCGATAGTCAACACAAAGAAGGTAGCAGTTGGCGCACTTCATCTTGCAAAGCTGAACAGACGCTTTAAGGTCGCCAGCCATCCTGTTGAATTCACGCTTGAGTGGATCTATACTGGCTGTGTTCTCAGCAAATCGAGAAGTGTTGATGTCGATCCACTTCTGAACAACTTCAATACGCTCTGTAGTCAGTTGGCTGAGGTGGTTGGAAAGGTTTTCTATCCATTCATCATCAGGCATAGTGCGTCGAAGATGATCGTCAGGCCATGAAGTACGAAGCGTATGGAACATCTGCCCCTTGTCGAACGATTTGCCAACGCGCGGAGTTAACTCGGAGAGATAGAAGTCTGCGGTACGGTCCATTCCACCAATTGGCTCATTTGTGTCCAAATTCTGTTAATATTAGTTTCGGTAAGCGCAAGCGGCGAAAGAAAATTGACATTAAGACCACCTTCAGAGGCTCAACTTGAGGATCAATTTCCATGACGCCAAAGGCAAGAGCTATGGGCAACAGTAATTGGATTTGCTGCGCACGGTGCGCCGCAAGATTTTCTATGAAGACCAACCGTCAGAGAAGGGCCGTTTGTCCACCAGGAAGTTCTACGTACGCGATAAGGCGCCCCAGTCATTTGCCTAGCATATGTTGTCAGAAGAATAAGTAAAAAAGGGACAACTAGCGTGTATGCAGACCTTTAGCTTCGCCATTAAGGTCTTTAATGTGTGCAGAAAGACGCCAGCTCGAGGATGTGTGACTCTTTGCTTGTCAAGTCTCTTCTTGACAATTGGGAACATAGTATAGAACTCCTTAGACTCTATCACTGGCCATGGTATAATGGTCATCTTCCCATCGTGGAGGCGAGAAATAAAATTAGCTGCTTGTTCTTGGTGTACAATCTGAGAGAACTTGAGGCTGAACCTATCCACAAGTATTAAATTCAGTTCAAGTAACGATGATGCAACTCACTCCTTTGTGATCTCCCGAGAGTCCGAATCAGTAACGTCCTACATGTAATCTGAGTATCAAGCATGGGGTACAAAGTTTCAAAAAATCAATTGACCTTGATGATAATGACCAAAGTTGATTTGAATAAAGAGGGGTTTGCTGCTGGATCAAGCACTGAAGATGATGACTGGAACGACTGGAACAGCCCAGCTATGTCTCGTGACAGGGCAAAATTATTGCGGAAAAGAACCTAGAAAATATTTTCATTAGACAAAAAGGCAGTGAGTAGAACGCCGTTCCATACTAAATTAGATATCGCCGTGTTGAAGAGAACCAGCAGTGTATCCTCTTGTGCGGACCTTTCAATACTATGGACACCTGTAAAAGCAGAGGACTCTGTAATTGCCATAACACGAGATGGAAGTACATGCCTTCAAAGTCCAAAGCGACAATTAGTTCATCCTCCGTTGGGTTAACTGACATCCATACGCCTTCGGTCGTTCGCATTGCCGACCCCGCAAAGGAGGTATCGACAAGATGGTTAAGGGCAAAACTTTTGCCGACAGATTGTTCTCCTGAGAAATATCATGTCAATCTCAGACCATTATTTACATTTGATTTCAATCCCACCCATGGAGGATACCACTTTAACAGCCTAATTCGATTGATTAGCTTCATTGATATTGTAGAAATAGGATCGTCTTACTTTAGAAGCCATGTACGAGCTGAAAATGCTCTCATACCATCCAATGCTTATGGCGTCAATGATTTGCCCAACTGATGCTCCAAGGAGTGATCTTTCTAGATCCGCGGAAAGAACACCGTCTTTGAGTGGGATAAATCGGTTTTCACGAGTAACGGCAAGATGGATTGGAATGAGACACAACAAGTCAACAAGCCATTCTCCAGCAAGGAATGAGGAGATTGAGTCGCCAAGTTCTTGTGAATAGGAAGAAAAGGTTGTAGACCACACCCTTATCGAGCTGAGCTGTTCCTCGGTGGGCTTTCGAGTGTTCCTTTCGAATGCAAAGATCAGGTTCGACCAATATGCCTTGAACGCATCGAGTCGCTTGTCGGTAACAAGAACCAGCGCATGCGGCTGCAAACCGTCTGCTGTATGAATAGCTCTTCTTTGCACCGCAGGTACAACTGGAAACCGAGTCCAGACTTCAGCGTGGCAGTCGACGAGACAGTTGCGAGCCGTCATGGAGTCCGTTGCAATTGCATTTCGCTTCGAACTCTTGTCTTGAAGAGAAAATTCGGTACTCTTTTGAGTAATTTGGAGCGCAACTGATTGACATCGGTGTTCGGCAGAGTCGATTGTAACAAAGTGGACGTTTGTGCGTTTAACCAAAGATGAAAGTGTTGTCGACTGAAGTGGAAGGTCATTGAGAAGAATGGAAACACCTTCCGATGATCCAAAGTTTGACCAGTGGTATGCTCGTAGAATGGAGCCACTCTCCGAAGTAAAAACGGCGAAGAGGCAAGAGCAATCTGGAGAGGGATATATGGCCACTGGGGCTTCAGGAAACGTAAGAGACGTTGGCCTATATTATGTTAGAAAATTTGAAACTAAGGTTACAGATGAGTCTCACCGAAATTGCTGAGTAACCAACGAGTAGATACGAGCATGACGCCCATGGTCGACAAGGACTACTTCCTCGGTATCTCCGCAAGGAAGAATCAAATGCGTGATTGCGGGCTGGGTTTCATACCAACCCCTCAGGTTAACAGGACTTCCAAATCCTTGCAATGCGCCAAAATGCTCGTCAAAGACAAAGACATGAAGTTTCAATTCTGCCTGTGTGCATATAAGATTTAGAAAGTATCAACTAGCATTTACAACCTACAGACCTTTGAAGCCACACACAGTGCAAGCATTCGCTTGCTTTCGTTGTACCCAGTAAGGAGCAAATCACCAAGTCGGTCCTGATTGATCTTTTTCTTGAAAGAGGAACGTTCGATGGCCGAACCTATGCTCATCAAAGGCTCCATATAAATGGAGAGGTCACCCTTTGAATCACGGAAGAGGAGTAAACAACGTTGATCCTCTAATACACGAATGTGCCTTTCAAACAAGAGTTTGTCAATGCATATATTGACATGAAACCAGGGTCACCTCACTGAATAGAGCTTGATATAGGAAGTTCAAATTTACTCGTGAAGTTAGTGTTGATTCGTGGAGTCGGGACAAAGCCGGTGTCCATCTGAAGACGTTGTCGATCTTGCTCGGTAAGTAAAACAATATAGACAGTGTGCTTGACGCGAGCTTCTGATTTTGAATGAATAGATCCAACAACACGACAAAGTTTCCCACTACTGCCTGATAACTCATTATGAGTACAAGACGTTGATTAGCGAAGTAACATACTCCATAATTTAAGCTCTTCTACGGCTGCAATAGCAAGGGTACTATCGTTGCAGCATCAGTTTGGAAAGATGCGTCAAACCGAACATGGGGTGCTTACCTTTCTGAAGCTTTGGTGAGAAGGTTGCGCGTTTCAATGACAAAGTCGTTCATCGCCTTCCTAATTTCAGATTCACACTTAGATCGAGCTTCTTGTTCCAAACGTATTTTCCCTTTTTCCTCGTGTATTTTAATGACGCGTTCGGACACCGAAGTGGCCTTGGTCTGAATGTTGTTCAAGACGGCTTCGCGAGCAATCCTACTTGCTTCAGAGCAGGGCGCAGCCAAGAGGGGCTCTCGGTCAACAATGAAACGCAATTTCTGGAGAAAATCGACATTTTCGACGTTGGAGGCTTGTTTGAGAAGTTTGTCCAGACGTTCCATTTTTTCTTTCGTCGAGTACTTGCTTGCCAATGACAAAAACCAGTTCGGCCAACTCTTACGCGAGCTATCGTCATTTTGCATGAACATGCTTAGCCCCATTTTGAGGTCGTCTACGCCAAGGACAGTGTCGATAAAGGCAGGAAGATCAGCGGGGTCTGGTTGAAAGTTTGATTGGTGAAGTACGTAATCGATTATCCAGATGCGCCGTTTAATATCTTGAAAGCGGTAGCTGGAAATTTTCCAAAGTCTTGTGTCACAGCTTGCATCGTCCATGACTTTGCGAGTTGGAGGATGTTCAAGGAGTTTACTCAAGAAATCTAAAACATAATTCCAATCAATTATTAAGCGATACTGGAAGCAGTCAAGTATCACCATGAACACCCGCGCCACTTTTGGTGGCGGTCTTGTCGCCGAGATCGGTGCCACTTGAGCCCTTGTCAACATTCTTGTCACTACCCGCCGAGCTTTCTAATCCGATGTGCCTAAAAGTAATTAGAGACTATGTATGTGCAGCAGTCAAACGAAACTCACGGAAATCTTGAAGCACCTGCACGAGTAAGAAAAATTTCAACAGCTAGCTTCACATGTTCTTTCTTTTCGCCGAGCTTGCGAGATAACGTGCTCATGCGAGACTGCTTTTTGTTGCTTTCTTCTTCAAGGATTTCTTTAGAACGTCGCAAATATATTGCAGCTTGATCAGGAGCGCGCGATTGCAGTCCATTTTTTAATAAAAGTTCAAATCCCCAATGGCTTACTGAGTCCTTGATTATCAGACTCTCAGAAGTGCTGAAAGGATATGAGGACAGTAGGGGTGAAAGTACAAAAGTCTATCTTACCATATTGATTGCAGTCGAAGTGCGTAGCATTCCTCGTTGTAGTGCCTGATGTTTTCTGTTGGAGGAAGGTACTCGGAGCTCATGAACCCGATGGTCGAGTCACCAGAAAGTAGTTTTGGAGCAAGAGCTGTTGGCTCGGCAGAGCTGCTATAAGGGAGCAAGTGGTCTGTGATTGCCTGATGTTGGAACTAAGGCGTGTTTTAATATCGACGCAACAGTACCAAAGATAAAAGCAGAACTTACAGTAAACCCGTCTCGTCCATGAGCATCTTCTGTCTCTTCCTTAGTCTTCGTGACTTCAAGATCAAAAACTCGGTCAAACTCGGCCTCATCTTGGTCCTCGTCTTCATCCGTAGTGGGCTCATCAGTGTCCTTCCAGACTATGCGCGAAGCGTGCTCGGAAGAGACAAGAGCAACTACCTGGTGCGCGATCCTTGTGAGATACCTGTAACGAGATTAGGACAAAGGCTAAGGAAGTCGACAAAGCTAAGGCTAAACCTCATGAAGGTCACTCGATTTCTGCGTACAGATGAAATCGCATCGTCGTCCCAGGTAGTATCCTGAGGCCAGTAAATCACGTAGACCTCCTCTGAGTCATCAACATTTTCCTCGATACGGAGAAGGTAAATGCCAGAGCGAAGGCGAGGCGTGTCCAATTTAGCGGGATCGTCGCAGGAATGCTGAAGGAAGTCGGCGCTACAGTGGAAGTAGTTTTAGGTGAGAGGACCATTCGGTACACATCATCATCATCATCATCCTCACGTTCTGTCATTCACAACGTTCTTTGAAGCAAGGAAGTTGACGATTTCAGACTGGCTGCCGTAGATTCCCAAAGGCTTGATGCGGATTTCATCTAGGGCAGCAAATTTGACCTTGGTAACAGAGGCATATGCACCAGGACATATGTCATTAATGAATTGACCAAAGCTTTTCTGGTCAATGATGATTTTATCAACTAGAAGAGGACACGTTAGACGTTAATATTGAGAACGGCCGCTATCACTTGCCGAGACCACCACTTCCTTCTTCTTTCACCAGATCTAAGATGCGACGGAGGCCCTTGACTAAATGAACAAGATCTTGTGGCTGAGGAGAGGGACGGTTGCACTCTGATGGCGGTGGCAGCGGCGAAGGTGAAGGGGAAATGTCCTTCTCTATCTTTGTGTCATCCTAGGAAAGGTGAGAGGTTAAATTAGCGATCGGCGGTTCCTTTTAGCGAAGTACATTATTGAGCTTACGTCTGCTCGATTTCCCGTGTCCATACCTGTTCCAGGTGGATCAGGTGCTGAACTGGCACCTGATGTCGATGGCTTAGTTGTTGAAAAGTCCATGTAGTACATGTCGTCGTCGTCGTCGTCTTCATCCTGTTTTGGGTTGGACTCACCCAGACCATCGTTCATAGAAGGATGAACTCCGTTGGCGATGCCACTACCCGTGGAGGCGCCACTGGAGGTCTGTCCGTCCTGAATGGGATGATCATGAGCTACAGAGGCTGTTTCGTTGGTCGCGTCGTCACGCGACGTGTCTAACGAAGCCGCCTGGTTTGCTGGACTGCTTGGTGGAGATGACTTAGAGTTCCCAGCTGGAGTCGCCCCGGGGGATGCATAGCTTCCAGAGGTGACTCCAGTACCACTGATTACCGGGGGATCTGCAGAAGAGTTTGTGGGTGAATGACGAGCAAAAGAACTATATCCTATACCTGTTCCTAAGTAGAAATTTGAACGTGCTGAATGGCCCGAACAATTTCAATGTATAAGAAAGACTTACCGATTCCTGTATCAACGGCAGTATTCATGACTGAGTATAAAGAGATGCTTCAAGTCTGGATAGAACAAAGCGTCGATAAGATGGTCAAAAAGGGTTGGATGTAGGTAGATGATAGCACCCACTTGTGTGAGAGGAGAGAGACGAGAGAGAGAGGATGAGATTCATTGACAAAAGGAGGAATGAGCGTTAATATAGGAGTTTGCACAATACTTTTTCGTTGACGTTCTCTCTGGAAACACTATTGAAAAGGGGGATCAATGAGAACCAAATAAGTTGCCCATAAGCATTCAGTGTAGCAAACTCAACGGCGGCCCATCGTTGCGTCCCTGCGCCTTTTGGTTGCTGACTAACACCAAGCATGGTTCAGCACCCAGCGCTCAACCAACGCCAACGCCCAATTCAACACAAAACTTATCGACATGTACTTTTCAACGATCAGTTAACTTGAGGAAAAACGCTACCTAGTATCAATCAAATCAGATACAAGCATGCAAATGTCTCTTGGCACTTACTCTAAGAAACCACGGAGAGTCTGGGGTACTCACAAACCTAAAACAAGAGGCGTATCACAAACACCGTTCAAAGTGAGAAGTCCAGGTCCTATTTGTATTGCATCGAACGAAGAATCTCCTTGGCCAACAGCAGAAGTTCCGTAAAGGAAATCACAAGACAGATGTGATAAATATAGATAGAGTGCAAATATGTCGATTCCAGTTGGGCGGGTCATCGGAGTTCAGAAGTTACGTGAGTTGTATTAAGCGCCCAGCCTTTCGAGGCTGCCACAAGGCGGTATCATATGATTGCGGCCACTGTCTCTCCGTCGGACCCCGTACTACTAAATGCTCTCACCACAACGCTAGCCAGGCATCCTTGCTCCAGGCAACAACCCTTGGTACCGATTCCGCCAAAGGCGTCGATAGACCTTAGCACAACGTAGCCAGGAGAATATGTCTACTCAGACAGCGGCGCAAGTTTCCGAGGCGATAGATAGGCTCCTCATCGGCTCAGAACACATCGTGTCTTTTGATGGTCGCAGCCAGTATTCCTCCGCTGGTGCGGGCGCTTCGGCTTGCGGGATTGCCGCCATGAATTTTGCGAGGACAGCGTTGAACAGTGACGAAATGGCTGAAGCTGGTCGTGAAGCGTTGGTGCATCTGTGCCAACAAAGCGTACTTGAGGTTGGTGGGGTTTGGCTCATGAGTTCTCGAAGAGTCCTGAGAGTTTGATGTTTTGTGCACTTTCTTACAGTCGATTCTTTCCGTTTGCGCTCAATGGTCTGGCCCGGCTCACTTAGACGTGGACGATATCTACCAAGCTCCCATCTTTCAAAAGTCGCTCTCTCTGCTCTGGCAAGAATACGAACGCCCAGGGCTCGCCCAGTTTCAACACCTTCTCCGGTGCGTGAAACATGCTTTCCTTTTGTTATTCAATGTAAGCTAACAAACAATATAAACTTGTGCAACAGGCGACTACAAGAATCCAGCTCCAACCTCGTAGTTGCAGTCATCACCCGTCCCCCAGAAATTATCTCGGTTATGAAAGTCAAATATGAGAGCATTGATGTCTTCGTGATCTTCGACTCTCATCCACGAACCAAGCATCCGAACGGAGCGGCGCTCATCTTCAACAAATCTGCTGACTCCGCTGCTCGCTACCTCGCTGACCTGCTGCGCTACGACTCTCGCCTACTGGAGGACCGCTCCCTTCAGTGGCAGGCCCAACTGCTGGCCAACTACTCTGCTCACGTGTTTGGCCCTCAACTCCGACCGATGAGATCTGAGGATTGGGAAGAGACCGTGCTGGACTCCAGCCTCGCCCTCTTAGCCCTTCGAGCTGAGGTGGCCAGTCTGGAAGATCACCGTCAGGACCTTCAGTCCGAGAACCAGCGCCTGATCGACAACGTGGAGCGCCTTGAGAACGAAGTGGCAGACCTTCGTGAGGCTCACCGGAGCCTTCTCGAGAAAAACTCTCGTCGGCGGTCGCCCCCGCGTACCCGTACGTACGCTTCCACATCTTCGACGCACATAAACGGCAGCAGTTCGCCTGTCTCACCGAACTGGAGTCACAAACCCCCACCATCGTCTTCAGGGAGCAGAAAAGGCAAAGAGAATGCTGCGGCAACCATGCGGATCACCCAACCCCCCGCCGGCAAGCTTGACGAGCCCGAGCCTAACAATGAATGGCGGATTCCAGAGTCAGAATGGGTGCTCACGCCTGAAACATCCGACGCAACAACACTTGACTCTCTGGTTAACTTCAAGTCGCCTTGCTTCGTAACAGCCTATCGGGGAGACTCAGATGAAGAGGACCCATGGCAGTGGCCTTTAGCAGGTCGTAATCAGAAAAGTAAAAGCGACAATGACGTTGTCCTTTTAGATTCTGCTACACTCTCCAACAAGAAGGAAGAGTCGGATGAGGAAGATCCTTGGAAGTGGCCTTCCACACATCGTAGTCAAAAAAACAAAAGGGATGATAATGCTGTCCCTTTTGACTCTTCTATATCCTCCGATATGAAATTCGCGTTGTATCAACAGAAAAGATTCGATGAGGAGGATCGCCTTCTTGGGGAGGAATACCAGAAACTCAGGTCTTCTGTTCCGGTCGTCTTCAACTGCGGAATATGCATGGAAGATACATCTGGCCATATGATTGCTCGGCCAGACCCATGTCATCATGAGTTCTGCCGTGACTGCATACGTGGGTACATACAGGCCAAGATCGAAGAACACAGGTTTCCAATCATTTGCCCACTGTGCGCGCTAGATCGAGGTGCCCCTAATCTTAGCAGTAAGTTCGCTCCTAATAATTCAAATATATCTCATTACAGACCTGTACCTGCAGCACTTAATAGTCTGTTTGTCGAACAGATTGGCTTATCTCGAAAGGAAGCGGAGCTATTCATGGAACTAGAACTCGCAGGATTCTCCACATTGATTCACTGCCGAGGGTGGGTTCCCACTTCTACCATCAACCCCTTTGATAACATCGCTTGCTAGGTGTGGCGGCCAAGCGTTTGTTGATAAGGAAGAATACCAAGAAGCGCAATTTGTTGCATGTCCACTTCCTAGATGTAGGTATGCGTGGTGCAAATCGTGCTCACAACCGATCGAAATTGGTGGCATCAGCCACTCTTGCGACGGCACTAAGGAGTTGGCGCACTTGATGAACTCCCGGGGCTGGAAGTATTGCCCAGGTTTCTGACTACACTTCCTCGATTTAATCTTTTTAAATGACCGAAACCTCTCATTCCAGGATGTAAAACACCAACAGAAAAGTCTAGTGGTTGCAATCACATGACGGTAAGTTTTGTACTTTTCATATGTTGAACCTTGGCTCTAAATGTGTATGCGATTCGTCTAAAGTGCACGAGTCCTGGATGTAACATGTGAGTATGCGTTCAGCGGCGTACTTCTGGCTCAACGCTACTTAACAGGCACTTTTGCTATGTTTGTGGAGAAGGAATTGTGCAGTCAGTAAGGCGCGAAGATGTATCGCGGGAAGTGAGCGCTCATTATAGGAGATGCCGGTTGTTTGAGGATGTGCCGGATCACCCTGAACGTCGGTAGATATAGCGCGTTTTTTCTGGAGGTGACAAGGGGAAAGAAATAGAATAGCGAAATCCTTCATGCCTTTTCTGTATGTACTCTTAGTAACAACTATAAGTTTTTGGATAGCGCTTGTAAAAAATGTGAGTTGAAAGAGCTTTGCGGGCAACTTTTCACATGTACAACCATAGAATGTGTCAAAGGCCAGAGCCAAAAGTACAGACATGAAGGGTAAAAAACAATGCAGGAAAAGATGTAATGATAAATTTTACTCTTCTTCCTCCTCGTCGCCACCATCCTCCTTCTTGGCGGCAGCGGCAGCGCGCTTGCGCTTGACACGACCGGGGCGTCCGCCTCCGTATGGCGATGTAAGAGCAAAATCGATGTGCTTCTGCGAGTCGAGACGAACGACAAACGAAGGAACGTTGACAATCTGCTTGCCAACCCTGTAACGGAGTGAGAATTAATGTAATAATAGAAGCAATTCTTTTTTATACCGGATGTGACGCTGGCGGATGAGCACACGTGCGTGGTGGATCGACTTTGCGAGGCCGATCTTGAAGACCTGGGTCTGAAGGCGACGCTCCAAGAAGTCCTCGATTTTAAGCGCAAGCACGTAATCCAGACGCATGCGAGTCTCGTCGAGCACACCAATACGAACGAGACGGCGAATGAGGGCGTTACCCTCGAAGAGACGCTTGGGGTCCTTGTCATCGAGCTTCAACAGCTCACGCGCGGCACGACGAATCTTCGAGAGCACAAGCGAGATGCGCCAAATC
>JAZHGK010002648.1:0-11959 GCA_037855215.1 Waitea zeae
TTTTTTTTGAGCATGAGACTTAGCATACTAATGAAGATCCCAGCCATAAGAAACCTCGAACGAACCAGTTAAGAACTACAATGGACCACCTATCCCAATCCGCGGGATTCTTCCGTTTCGTAACAAATGCACCCACCCGAAGAGCCCAACTCTGGCTTCCACCAATGGTCACCCCAACGCGCTTGCCCCAGGGGCCACCATTGTCGCGTGGTAGGATTGCTTTGCTTGTTTGTGACATGGCATAATCTGTCCAGGTTATTGAATATCCGCCCGAGCCTGATCAAAGTGCGATGTCTATACGTACACTCTTGGTTGACCGACCAAGTTCCATCGGTATTGACAGTGACGATGCCTCGGCACCCATTACCGCAGCTATTTGTACCAGGCAAACGAGGTTCTCCTGCGCAATACATCAATCGTGATTAAAGACACAGATAAGAGATCGCTTACCATCTCCACGTGCTGCAATATTCCACATAAGAGCTAGAAGACACAAAACTCACTTATCCGCAGCATGTCAAGGATGAGGCGATTAAACTTACCGGCATGAGCATTGTGATGTATTGAACCAATAAATCTGTTAACACTATGTCAGAGTAGAACCACTGAATCGCAGGATTTCATGTACAAGTTATCCATGTACCACTATCGCGTTATGTTAGCATGATATGTATAGCCTTTCCAAACAAACACCTTACCTTGATGTCACTCCACCAATCACTACCTACAGTGCCGGTACACTCTTCAGGATTTTACTCAACAGTTAGCTAAAGGGAACGTATGGTCAAATTTGTGACAGACCCACCAGTGAAAAATATGCCTTTGTCAGGATAGGCAGCATGAAAAATATCCTGGTTTGCGACGCTTCCTCTTTTCGGGGTGAGCAATTTGGTTGTGAGCCAACATGTGGTGCATACTTACCCATAGCAGTGAAACGCTTTAAAGTCGGACATAAATGTCGTCAGCCAATGTACCGGCTACCTGAACTTGCTAAAAAGTGCATACCAACTGCGGCTTTGTTAACGACAGCACTAATATTCAAAAAAGCAGGGATGCATACCTCCGTAATATGCAGATCCATAAGATTGCATCTAAGAGTAAATGAACGTTGAGCACCTATCCACTGCTGACGACACAGTCCAAATAGAAATTACCAGTTTTATAGGATAATCTCCTGCGTTGTCCCAGTTATGTTCGTATCCAATGATTACTGTATCACCAAAGCCGTTGTTGTTCATGAGCGAGCGCAGGGCCAGGGCAACTTGACCTTCTTGGGAGTAGGTGAACTTTGCGGTTGGGTATGTCGGGTTAGAGTTCTAATGAAAAGTCAACATGGCATATGTTTGCAATAGAGTACAAAGAGAGGTTTGACCTGAGGCTCGTTCTGGGAGGGTTTTCTTGAGTAATAAAAGAATCAAACTTCAAATAATCCTCGTACCTGGATTCCAATAGCGTATGCAGTGATACCTTTGCTTTTAAAGCCCTGCAGGCTCTTAAGCAGGTAGTTGGCGTAAGTGTTGACATAATTTGTCTTGAACGATCCTCCATTCGTTTTGCCGCTATCCTTCATCCAACCGGGCTACATACATATGTAAGAAGCGACAAGGCCGCATAGGCCTGTGTGATACCTACCGGAGACCAAGGCAGCAGGTGAACCTTAACAAGCGGGTTGATGGACTTGATGTCAAGAATGGTTTGAAATAAGTATGAAGGCGCCCTATTAATATTGAAGCTGTTGAGAGACGTCTCATCCCAAACATCATCAAAGCTATAGACTGTAAAACAGGCGTTTTTAGCTAAGTCTAGTGGGTTGATATAAGAAAGGCCTTACGTACCTCCTGAAGAAAAGTCGGACGCCCCAAGAGGAACTCGTAGATAATTAAGGCCACCAGAATTGGCTCCATCTGTGGCTATGAACGCTATGTTAGAAGACTAATATTTTTTTAAAACAAAAAACTAACAATTAAATACAGCGGAAAGTAATTTCCAATAATTGCCCGAGTTCGTTGACTAAAGATCATGACATGCTTTAGCTAAGTGTTATAGCCCCAGCAGCAAAGAGAATAGTGGCGCTCACCTTGAGCTGGCTCATAACAAGTGCGGAACTATCCGTAAGTGACCCTCCGAAGCCCCAAACCGTCTGGTAAGTCTGGGTATCCAGAATATTGATATCAGCGCTTCCAATAACGTTAGGCGCTCCGAAATTGATGGGCGTCTTAAGCCCCGTATAGGTCAAAAGCTTTGAACGGTCCCATGTGGTTGACCACTGTGGAAGCATAGCTGCTTAACTTCTTGAACGCGTATATGTTAAGTTAGTTGCTCACTATGTCCCAGATCTGCTGCCCATCTGCAAATAGTGCAAAGGAAGTCAGAGCTAAAAAATACACAGGACGAAGCATAGTAAGGGCAGTGGATTGAATCGCGGAAGAGATAGGAAGAGCGAGTGGCCGCTACAAAACCCGTCTGGGCTTATAAGACTACTGAGCCCGGTGATGATCGCGGGGTCAGGTGGCTCAACAAGAACCACCACGCCTGGAGACTGAGAACAGTGCAGATGCGTGAAGCGATGCCATTAGGATCGAAGCTTTCCCCAATGTGGGTGCACAAGACAACCTCGAAGGTACAATTAGGGACAACCGTCGCCATACTTGCGGAGAGAACCAGGTGGTTCCGGATGTATTCCAACATTCAAACGAGTCTTCAGGGTTTGGATGAATGCGGAAAGCTCCAATGTTGTCCCATCCATGCGGCGTGAGCAAGCATCTATTGCGCGCTTCCGAATCAACATCGCCGGTTCGCAGGTGACCATGGGATCCTTCGGAGAAGCTCGTACGAATCGATAGAAGGAATGAATTAAGCTCAAGCTGCCTGCTGGTAAAGCCCAAGTCTGGAGAACAGGCTGAAAGGGGAGATTGTACAGACCGCTTGCTCTATGAGGGAAAAAACAAGTGTCTAGAGAAAACTTAAAGCGAAGTAATCGGATCCAAAGTCGGAGGGGGGACATGCGACAGCGAGCCGCTTTCAGAACTGGCACAAACAAAGAAGCGAACATTTTGGATCAAGCCGTGTGGAGATGCATTGAAATTTATGACAACAATTCATGACAACGGCACCATACTAGTAGTAGGCAGTAACAGCCCCCAACAATTTAGTACCAGGCAGCCGGGTCAATTATAAATGGTAGAGCATACATCATACACTCACAGACCTGCACCGTATGAGTATAGATGATGTCCAAATAAGGCTATATAATATGAAGCGGACGACAACGTGAAAAGAGCATCGGGTGGCAAAGATGCTGGTATGGCGCTTGGTCCATCGGCTAGCAGCTGAAGCTTGGCTGAGGCACGTTGAAACGGTTGATAACGACCTGTTTCAAGGGTGCCGTCGAACTTGCCCTCCGAAGACTTCAGGGGCTCGGTGATCCTCCGTGATTTAGGCGCCAGGAAAGCTGACGTAAGTCTTTCTATGTGATGCTTGCTTGGAGCTGCCAGGAGTCAAGTAGGCGCCCTGTCCGTGTCCTTGCGCTCGAACTGTCACTCAGAAGTTGTCCGGCTGGCCAAACTCATTCATCACTCTGCTAGACTGTTTGCGCTTAGACTCTTTCACCTGCTTGAACAAATATTAATTCGTTGAATCCACCTGATTTGATTCAGGAGCTTCTGTAATGGGGAATGCGCACTCGCTCACTGGTCCAGGCATTGCGTTAGATTCGTTCGTTGCCGAGCTTGGTGGAGATATCATATTTAACAAGAGGCGAGCTTTCTGGCAGCGACAAAGTCTTAAGCCCGATTTCTAAAGCTGCTGCCTCCAGTCTTGGCTCCTCACGATTCCTCAAAACTGTTAAATGCCGACACCGTAATGGATTTATGGTGGTCAAGATCTTCATTAAACGGGATGCTGGCATGACGCTGAGGGCCGAAATCAAGCGTCTCAAGTGTAAGCTAGTTTTACTCATTTAACGCTGGTTATTTAGACGGGTATATAGCAGAAAGGGAGGCGCTCCTTGATGTACCTAACATCTACAGCTATCAGGCGTTTGTTGAGACGGAGCGTGCCGGGTATATTATCAGGCAATACGTTGCAAGTAGCCTTTACGACAGAATTAGGTGCGTCATACGAATTTCTCAGTTGGGCTCCGTGGTGGACTAACCGTTTGTATTATCTCCCCCTTCAGCACTCGTCCCTTCCTCAGTCTTGTCGAGAAGAAGTGGATTGCTTTCCAGATCCTGAACGCTCTTCGGGACGCCCGCAACCGTAAGGTCGCACATGGTGACATCAAGTCCGAAAACATTCTGGTCACCTCTTGGAATTGGGTTTACGTATCCGACTTCGCATCTTTCAAGCCCGTCTACCTGCCACTCAACGACCCATCTGATTTTTCATATTTCTACGATACATCGGGCCGCCGTACCTGCTATATCGCTCCGGAGCGCTTTTACACCACGGAGGCAAACCCTGACATTAGTGCGCGCAAGGCACAGCTTGCAGCGGAAGCTGAGACCGTTGGTCGTGGACGACGAGATGGCCACATCACAGAGGCAATGGATTGCTTCGGTGTTGGATGTGTGATCGCTGAGCTGTTTCTCGAGGGCACGCCGTTGTTCACTTTGAGTCAGCTCTTCAAATACCGGGAAGGAGAGCTCAACGTGGATGCACAGTTGAGTTCAATTGATGATGAAGGCATACGCGTGCGTGACGTTTTAACCTCTCACTTCTACCAAATGGACGTGCTCAACTGTATGCAAAGTAGAACCTGGTCAAGCAAATGATTGCACTTGACCCTTCTTCTCGGCCAACATTCGACCTTCTCCTTCATAATGCCCGTGGAACGGTGTTTCCCGAGTCATTCTATTCATTTTTGCACAACTATCTCACTACGATAAATGAAGTCCCTACGCCCAATCCTTTCGTCAATCCACATACAGGCGCAACAGGCCTTTCTACGGCGACGGCAGGTGCAGCGGCGGGTGTGTCAAGCCCAACTGTTAAGGGTCCTCCTGCTACACATATGGCGTCGGGCACAGTGGTAACTGAAGAGATCAACGGTCCACTCCCAAGTGATTCCGACACGCGCATCGAACGCATTTGGGCAGATTTTGACAGCATGGTACCCTACCTGACCTCTGAAACTACCAACAGCGACTTGCAAGTAGATTATGTCACAAATGGCCCAAGATCACAAGTATTCAAGGTGATTTTCAGAAGAATTACCTATCAAATCCGTTGACGTGATTTGTATTTACGGTCACAGGAGCTCTTTCCGGTCGAAGTGCAAGTTCCGAACCACGATCACAGGCTTGTACCTTTAGCCTCAACAGGTAGCTACGCTGCTCGCGAAGGTAAGCTATAGTGTTCGCTAGCAATGTTCATGAGTCTAACAACCTTTCCTCTAGACGGACCAGCGTTGATCATCCTATCTCTGATCTGCGCTAACCTGCGCTCGTGCCATCTTCCAAGCTCCAAGATCAAGGCATTGGATGTATTTCTTACACTATGTGTCCATCTCACAGACGAGGCAAAGCTGGATCGAATGGTTCCATATATCGTTGACCTGCTTCGAGATGAAGCCGCCAGCGTTCGGTTATCCGCACTACGCACTCTGATGCAAGTTGTGCGTCACCTACGTTTAGGAACCAGCCTCAAAAACTGACCACGCATACTACAGCTTATGCTTGTAACCGTCATAACACCATTCAATGCTTCCATATTCCCCGAGTACATTATTCCAAACATCGCGTACCTTATCCGGGATCCAGAAGAGTCGGTCCGCTGCGTCTATGCGCAATGCATTGTACACCTCGCCGACACAGCAGTTCGATACCTAGAAATGGGTCAAGCGTTGCGAGCGCATGGTGCTTTTCGCAACACTGCAGATGGGCGCGAACATGATGAAGCACATTTCGAGGTATGTTCACCGAAGAGACAGCTTGGCCACTTTTTTGTTGAAGACACTTTCGTATAGTTATCATATGATGCCAGCTTACAGGACTTGCAAAGCCAAATTCAAGATCATCTTGCTGCATTGTTAATTGACCCCTCAAGTGTCGTCAAGCGTGCCGTATTGCACAACATATCTTCTCTCTGCATCTTCCTCGGTCGCCAAAGCACAAATGATGTACTCCTCAGCCATATGATTACCTATCTCAACGATCGAGATTGGTTACTTCGCTTCGCATTCTTTGAGAGCATCGTAGATGTCGCTGCTTGTGCGGGAGGGCGAAGCCTTGATGAATACATCTTGCCTTTAATGGTCCAAGCATTATCGGGTAGGATAAGGCCTTTTTAATAAGTAAATGTCACTGACGATCGACTTGACCAAAGACGTTGAAGAGGCTGTAGTGGCCAAGGTGCTTGCGGCGCTGACTAGTTTGTGTGAACTGGGGCTCTTCCAGAAAATGCGAATCTGGGAACTGATGGGCGCAACTCTTGGCTTCCTTTATCATCCCAACATTTGGATTCGACAAGGTGTGGATACTTGTTTCAATCAGGTTTGTTGAGTTAACCATTGACTGCTGGCAGGTGCAACTGCTTTCATGACTTCTGCTGCCAAGCATCTTCCTCCTACGGACGTGTGGTGTATCCTATATCCTTCACTACGCCACTTCTTAATCGCTGACGTCCATGCCGTGGATGAGCGTAGCTTACTAACTATGCTCAAGCCACCTGTATGCCTTATTTATCCAAGCAACAATGCTGCTTTACTAACGCTTCCATAGCTTCCTCGTACTATATTTGAGGCTGCGGTTCAATGGGCAATGCGTGCGGAGCACACCACCTTTTGGAAGGGCCAAAGACGTGCAACCGCTTCTACCAAAGAGAGTATGATGGCAAGTCGAAAAGGAGGAGCTAGTGCGAAAATAAAATCGGATGAGTGAGTGTATTTAGAGCTTACTAAACCCGTTTTTGTCTACTTAGCTCCTACAGAGACGAGACGAACCTCGCTAAGCTCAAGCAGCTCGGTATGACATCCAATGATGAAGCAAAAGTGCTCGCTATGAGAGAATATATTACTAAGCTTGCTAATGCTATCTCGAGGTAAGTTGTCCTACATTCTGTATATACGCTCCTGACGACATATTCAGCGCTGCGTCCCGTGTTCAGACCGAGTCCCCTGCCGAGGTTCTCCGAAGCATTGGTGATGTTGAGTTACAAAAGTTGAATGTAGTACCTCAAACAGTCTTTTTGAAGACACGAAGCGATCTTGGTCTACAATCACCTCGCGTCATTAGCCTCCGACGCGGAGCGATAGACCCTCTTCAGAAAGTAGTCCCAGGAACACCGCGCACAAGCGGAAGTCGTCGCAACAGTATAGATCACGGATCTTCTACAGCACCTTTTGAGGATCTACGTCGAAGACTTGCGACAATCAACGGCTCAGTTAGCTCTGTTCCCAATACACCAAGAACACGCATTGCAGGTTTGGCGTCTCCAAGTGTTGCAAACACTACTCTGGGTCCCAGTACCACTCTGGACGTGATTGACCCTACACCCCCCCTGGAGAGACCTGGGAGTCCGACGGGTTCAGTTGCATCAACCACCAATTCAACTGTCCTACGCACTGCTCGTCACTTACAGACTGGAGGCACTGATTGGCAAAAGGCAGCACCTGCTGTTGGAGCTTCAACTACCAACGCTACCGGTTTACTGGAGCCTGCAGCCGTTATGAGGTCTGATGGTTCTCCGGAACCTTCTGGGTCTACTTCTCCTGCTTCATTAAATGGTATTGTTCGAAATCAACAACGACCACGTTTAGCTTCACTTACGCCCATATCTACTTATGGTCAGCCAGACTCATCAAGCTTTTTTAACACATACTAATTTTCTTCTGCACAGATGGGCAGGAACCTGGTATCAGCCATGTTCTAGAACGACTTTATTTAGATAACAACCAAGGACTTCAATCAGACTTTGGACCTCGCGTTCACGAAGGCCCAGTTCGGCGTCGAAGTGCTGTGAGACAAAGTCTTATGCCTAGAGATGGCAGTACCAGGCGTCCGGAAGCGACCCTTATGGCACACTTGAATTCCCATTCGGAGTGTATCACAGGCCTTGCCGTTTCTCCTGACCACATGTTTTTTGTGTCATGCTCAGATGACAAAACGGTAAAGATCTGGGACACTGCTCGACTCGAGCGCAATGTGACCGCCAAACCGCGTCATACATACGGACAGCACCATGCTCGGGTCAAATGTGTCTGTGTTCTAGAAGGCTACCATTGCTTCGCCAGTGCAGCAGACGACGGGAGTTTGCACGTGGTGCGGGTTGATATTAGCACTAGTAATGCACTTCCTAAGTATGGAAAACTCCACGTTGTTCGAGAACATCAACTTGAACGACCGGGTGAATATATCACACAAATGTTTCATTGGGATAATGGTAAGTCCTTCTTTGTTTTTCCTCTCCCCGCTCTTAGACAATTCTTACTGAATTCGGAATCTAGATTCCTCATCAAATTTGATATATGGGACGACTCACTCAGTTATATCCATTCTTGACCTACGCACGATGCAGATTCTTCAAACCCTAGAAAACCCTCGACACTACGGTCCGATTACATGTATTTGTCTTGATCGAAAAAAGTCTTGGGTCATCGTTGGCACAGTGACCGGCGTTCTGACTCTATGGGACCTGCGCTTTGGGCTTATGCTCAAAAGCTGGAAGGTGGCTGCTGCAACAACTGCGCTCAAGTCACCGCGGATCCATCAATGCGTTGTTCATCCAAGTAAAGGGAAAGGACGTTGGATTATAGTCGCACTGGAAACCCACATTGAGAGCGGCAAAGAAGAAGCAATGGTGCTTGAAGTATGGGACATCGAGAAGACGGAGCTCGTAGAGTGCTTTTTAATCCACACCGTAGAAGGGACTAGTGACCCAGCAGAACCCACTTCTACCCCAACTGCAGCTTCAGCCGCAGAAACCAGTCCCGCAGCTGCTATTTCTGCTCTTGTGCGTTCTAGGCAACGGCATGGTAGCCTGTATACGAGGAACGGGTCTACTTCTGAGGTGATTGGAACACCCTCGCCACAGGTCCGTTCCATTATCGCAGGGTTGGACTTTGGTGGGTTCTCTCTGCCCAATAGATCAGATATCGTAGAGGGCGCTGGTGACAGTGGTATTCGATCTCGGCCACATCGTGGATTTCTTATCAGCGGGTCTGAAGATAGGATGATTCGGCTATGGGATCTCGCCAAAGTGGAAAGAACCGTTATCTTGAACGCGCCACAGACGGAGGGGGAGAAGCCGGTGTACCAGTAAGCATATTATAATCATCCCGAAATTGCCACATTAACCCGTTCTGCAGGACTATCTCTGTCGCTAACAATGCTATGCTCACGCACGTCGAAACCTGGCCTGCAACGGGGAATAGACGAGGAGCTCATCTACCACCTCAGAGAATCTTTGTTATCAACTCGAATCAGCAGGAGCTCCTTCGCGCCCACCAGGACACAATTACCGCCCTCGCCTGTATTGATGCACCATTCCGTGGAGGTGTTATTAGTGGAGACCGAACGGGTGTTATCAAGGTATGGAGAGTGGACGGCACAGATTAAGAAAAGCGCCTCCATTTATATTGTATTTCAACTCTGTCGCAAACGAGGTATGCAGCACGCATTTTAATTGTTAATTACATCAGCGAGTTGTGTTCGCGGGATAGCCTTGGGATATGCAAGCCGACGAAGTCGCGTGCGGGTTTTTTGTTCATAGGCATACCCAAATCCAATCAAAACCGCTTCTGAGTAAGCCGTGCCCAAGAATGATAGACCAAAAGGTGCACCCGGACCAGGCCACACAGTGGTTGCGTTTGGCCCAGCTGGCTTTGTCACGGTATCATTAGGGAAGAAACCTAGAGGAACTGTTACGACAGGGTAACCTGCGATGGCTTCTCATACTGATAAAGCAATGAGCTAAGTGATGTTTCTGAGTAACCCCACCTGCAATATGTGCCGCCATGCCAAGCGCTGGAAGAACAAGGGCATCAAGATCATGTGCCTCAAGCGTAGCATCGATGCCTCTGGTTCTTCCGACATCATGCTTATAAGCAAGATCATCTTTGTATTCCTCGTCAAAGACAGCTCGTGTGCTCTGTACAGCTTCGAGACTGAAATTTCGTGTGTTATCTCTTGCTGAAGATAGATATTTGATCCATGCTTACAATGACTGGTCCTCGAAACCCTTTGGTTTCTCGAGATCAGGATTGGCATTGTTGAAGGCAATCAGGTCCTTGAGACTGCGAACTCCGGAAGGGCTGGAGGAGAGTCTGGAGAACCAGCCATTAAGTTCGGTCTTCAAGTTCGCACAGTAAGTCTATTATATCTGGCGTGTAGTCAGGGATTCACTGTACTGAATTTACTTTGTAGTCCACACGAATTCCGTGGGTGGCGGAGGTTCCCGTTTCGATCACTTCGTCTGCACTTGGAACGTCAGCGGTAACAACAACACCCCCCAGTTCTCGAACGATGTCCAAAGCAGCTTCAAAAGCCTCAACCTCCACATCAGAAAGGCCTACGAGTGTTTGATTAAGGAAGACGTGACGTGGAACACCAATCCGTTTACCCTTAAACGCGTCAGTTCTGAGGAAATCTGTGTAGTTTGGCACCTCTGTTGGCTGTGAATATGTAAAATCGTCGAGAGGGTCCTTTCCCGCAATGGTTGAGAGAACTATAGCAGCGTCGGTAACGGAGCGTGTCAAAGGGCCGACGGTATCATGATTCTTTGTAATCGGAATCACTAAAAATTATCCAAATTAATAACTTTGAGCCACCCAGCTGAGGCTCTTGAAGAGTACCTCCAGCACGAGATGTCAAGCCAACAGTTGGCTAAAAGACGATAGTAATTAAACAAGAGTCGAAGAACATGGGGTCTTGTCCATACCTTGATTCCGACGACATTATTAAAACTTGCTGGGCATGTGATGCTCCCATCCGTCTCAGTTCCTAGCGTCACGGTTGCCAGACCAATAGATGCAGCTATAGCAGAACCGGATGAAGACCCACAAGGACTACCGTTAGGAAGGTAGGCACTTGTACTTTGGCCACCACGGGCGGACCAACCAGTAGAAATATCCTCAGCCCGTGCATGGGAAAACTCGCACAGATTGGATTTGCCTTAATGACATATTTAGCAGTTAACGTCGGACACCAGAGTGAACATGATGAAGGTTCTCCCTTACCAAGAATAATTGCACCAGCTTTACGAAGGCGTGTGACAATGCTGGCATCACGCGGGACGACCGAGTTGACAAGAGAATAGGAACCAGCAGTAGTGTTCATGCCTTTGTAAGACATAGCAGCCGCATCAGTAATGTCGAGCGTTTCAAACCTATCCTGAACTGTTGGTAAACACACCCTCAGTAAACACAGTGGCCATGTTGTCTTTTAACAATACTGGAATGCCATGTAGTAGGCTTCGCTTTCCAAGTAGTGCCCTTTCGTTATCCAACGTCTGTGCTTGAAACAAAGCAATTGGGTTCACTTCAATGATGGCCCTCAACGCTGGCCCTCTGTGGTTGACCTCTTCTATGCGTGCAAAATATGCCTTTATGAGGTCAACAGAAGTAAAAAGTCCGGCATCCAACCCGTCTTGAAGCTCAAGCACCCCAGCCTCGTACAGGTCAGGGAGAGGAGGTGCCTGGCTGAAGTCAAGAACTACTTCGCGCGCAGTGACTGCAAAAAGTTTGTAAATGCAGACAACAAGTAAAGTAGAGGTAATGGCAAACGCAAAAATGTGCATGTTGGGAGTGCAACCGTGATGGTACGAAAATAAAAGCACTGGTGGACTAGGGGCCTGTCACGAGACCAGTATCGCATTGAACGAGCGCTATGCCTGCTGCGAATTTGATCGCTACTTCTTTGTGCAGTGCTGAGTACGCTAATACACACAATTGGCAAAAGCAACCCACTAAATCCGTGTGGTCCTTTTTAGTGCAAGTTTTTTTTTTTTTTTTTTTTTTTTTTTT
>JAZHGK010002783.1:0-13360 GCA_037855215.1 Waitea zeae
TTTTTTGGCTGATCCGCTTGATAGAGAAAAGCTTCTTTCAAAGCTGATCCGCTTGGCACCTTTGAAACCCGAAAGCAGCAGCCTGAGCCACTCCTCCGACGTCCGCTTAAAGTGAGTGAGCGGTCATTGATAGCGAGGAAGGCCGACGATGAGATGAATGAGGCCCTGTACATTTCAATTTGCGAAAGTTTCGCAACCGAGAGTCGTAAATTCAGTTACGGTGTCATCAACATCAACTTCGAGCGGCGTCCGTCTTGGTTAGAGCGGGCACGGTCCTTAATTTGGCTGGTAGCAGAAACACTTCTGGGGCTCAAGGGGAGCCATTGAATCTATGAAGGAAGTGCTACAAATATACGTCACGGAGAGGCGCTAGGGGCGATCGTTGCATGACAGTGTTGATTGGTCGCGTACCCACTTCGGAGACGTTTGGGTGACGACTTTCAAATTCTGAGCCCAAGGAAATGCACATTCTGAGCGCCGCGCTGAAGTCGGTGAGCGTCAGGACTGTGTAGCCCTGCCATGATCGCAGTCTGACGCGAGCATCGTACCATATCATGAGTGTTCGCAACAATCAGTTCATCAGACTGAATCGGCAGAGACGCGCTAGCGGAGGATGAGCGCACGTGCCGCTGGCGTCTCGGCGCTGCTTCGCCGCCTCATTAACAGGATTTCGCATGTGCTTAGCTCCCCTCGTTCGTTGTTTCTCCCCTTACCACGACCATCGCACGCCCACCCCACGCCCCCCAGCCCTTTCTCTACACAAAACACACCCGATGGCCCCGATCGAAGTGAAGAAAATCTGCTGCAGTAAGTAGCGCGACGTTATCAGCGCGACGCGACGCGTGCTGACCGACACCACCCACCTCAGTTGGCGCAGGCTACGTCGGTAAGTTGATGCGCTGGCACGCTTTCACTGCGTCCTGACCAAGGGATACAGGCGGCCCGACCTGCGCGGTCATCGCCCTCAAGTGCCCACACATCCAGGTCACCATCGTCGACCTCAACCAGGCGCGCGTCGACGCGTGGAACAGCCCAAACTTCGACCTCCCCATCTATGAGCCCGGTCTCGAAGACGTCGTCCGTCAGGCGCGCGGCCGCAACCTCTTCTTCTCCACCGACGTCGACAAGGGCATCCGGGAGGCCGACCTCATCTTCGTCTCCGTCAACACTCCGACCAAGAAGTCCGGCGTCGGTGCCGGCTTCGCTGCCGACTTGAAGTAAACGCGTCATCCACATAGAAAGCACGCGTTTTCCACGCTGATCACGCTTCTCATCTACCACAGCTACGTCGAGCTTGCGACGCGCCGAATCGCACACGTTGCCGAGTCCTCCAAGATCGTCGTCGAGAAATCGACCGTGCCGTGCCGCACCGCCGAGTCGATGCGGACCATCCTTGAGGCGAACTCGAAACCGGGGTGCCGGTTCGACATCCTCTCCAACCCAGAGTTCCTCGCCGAGGGCACCGCGATTGACGACCTCTTCGCGCCCGACCGCGTGCTGATCGGCAGCCTGCAGACGGAGGAGGGCAAGGACGCGAGCGCCGCGCTCGCGGGCGTGTATGCGAATTGGGTCCCGCGCGACCGCATCCTCACCGTCGGCCTCTGGTCGTCCGAGCTCTCCAAGCTCGCCGCGAACGCGATGCTCGCCCAGCGCATCTCGTCCATCAACGCGCTCTCCGCGATCTGCGAGGCCACCGGCGCCAATATTGACGAAGTCGCGTACGCCGTCGGCCGCGACTCGCGTGTCGGCCCCAAGTTCCTCCGCGCGTCAGTCGGCTTTGGTGGCTCGTGCTTCCAGAAGGACATCCTCAACCTCGTATACCTCTCTGAGAGCCTGCACTTGCCCGAGGTCGCTGCCTACTGGCGTCAGGTGGTTGAGATGAACGAGTACCAGAAGCGCCGCTTCGCCAAGCGCGTCGTCGACACCCTGTTCAACACCATTACGGGCAAGGTATGCGCCTCATTGCTGCTATCCGTCATTCAGTCAACTCACGAGCATGCTCTTTTAGCGCATTGCAGTTCTTGGTTTCGCCTTCAAGGCCGACACCGGAGACACCCGCGAGTCAGCATCTATCACCCTCATCCGCGACTTCATTGCGGAAAAGGCCTTTGTCACCATCTTCGACCCCAAGGTGGAGGAGTCACAAATCTGGTTGGACCTCCAAGAGGCGATGCCACTCATTCCACTTGACCAAAGTACGCTCCTATCGTCATCTAATTTCACTCTCTGAGGAATAAACACTTACACGTTTGGTGACTACAGTCAAGAAGCAGGTCACTCTCGCACCAACCGCCCTCGAAGCGTGCACTAAGGCGGACGCGATCGTCATCGCCACCGAGTGGAAGGAGTTCCGTGAGATTGACTGGAAGCGCGTGTACGACACCATGAACAAGCCCGCGTTCGTCTTCGACGGTCGCCTCCTCATCGACGCGGATAAACTCCGCGAGATTGGATTTAATGTATGTCCGTTCATTCGTGCGAGTCAAGTTGCGGTGGCTGACAGCGATTGATCTAGGTCTCCACTATTGGACGCGGCAGCCCCTAGTTAATTTTTAAACACGCGTTTTCACAGCGCTATTACTTGTATGGATGGAATTTCTGGACTTTGTACGGCTTTCATTTCGACCCACCTTATAATAGATGTTGTTTGTTACACCTGAAAATAGTGTGTGCTTTGTTATTGAATTTTACTTTCAGGCGGTCTCTTGCCTATTTTCACCTATTCAATCACCTCATAACGGCTGTTTTTGAGTACTTAATAACAAACATCGGTAGGTTCAACCAACAAACACGTTTTATATCGACACGCAAGAAAAATAAAAACACTCAATACATATTTGAATAACACATAAGCAGAAAATATCAGGCCAAAATCTGCCGAGAGGTTATTACGCATGAACCCACGGGGGTTGTTGGAACTTAGTAGCACTGCGAGTACCCTAAAGAATGCGTCAGCTATGTTTCTCTGGTATCAAACCATACGAGCGACTTACAGTCGCTGAGCTTGTGGCAAGTGTATGGGCTCACACAGACCGTGGGGCCTGTGTAGGGTCAGCACAGTACAGGCGGTGTACTTAAGATGATGCTTACCTGAGTAGTTGTTGCCTCCGCACTGGCCCCACTGGGGGACGGTGCCTCCGCCGCCAGGGTTGGTAGTCGGTCCGCTGCCGCTGCTGGTGCTCGTGGTCGACGGGCCATTGCCGTCTGTCACCGTGGTCACAGAGCTGCCACTGTAAGTCGAACCGATATCACCCCATTTGATGTTCCTGTAAAGAGCCGAGTTAGTCAGTAACGGTTGCAAAAAAAGAAAACGTTAATTAGGAAACTGCTCACGAGTAGGTGACCGTC
The DNA here is from genome assembly GCA_037855215.1 of Waitea zeae. Taxonomy (NCBI): domain Eukaryota; kingdom Fungi; phylum Basidiomycota; class Agaricomycetes; order Corticiales; family Corticiaceae; genus Waitea; species Waitea zeae. The sequence goes on from JAZHGK010002783.1 coordinate 3,349, forward strand.
GCGCCCTTTTGTTGAGACTCGACGTCAGCGGGGTCGCCGGACGTGGTCGGGCAAGGGCCACGGCTGATTCCGGGCTTAGAAGGATCTTGGTCGGTCGGGTAGTCCGAATCGAGCCAGCGCATGCCCACATCGTAGTCGTCCCAGATGGAGAGAGCGAGCACCATACCGCGTTCGAGCGAGTCGCCCATTCCCTTCATGCCACCGCGGTCGGCGAAGCCGTTCTTGTCGCCAAAGGCAGTCTTTTGGGCGGAGCAGAAGGAGTCGCTGAGCGAGTTACCAGTGCTGAAAGTATGTTTTGTAAGTAAGAGGTGTTCACGGAAGATGGCAAAAAAAAGTTGTACGAACACGCCGGTGACTTTAGATTGGGAGTTTTGAATAATCTTACCATCCTGGATATAGAGGCGGCGGATCTCGGACAGGGAGCCACTGGATGTACCATCGCTTGTAATAAATTGCGTAACAATCGTGAATTTCTTGCTGGTGTCGATTGTCTTGCCTTTGCCTAGGAAGGTTTGGTCGCCCTGTGGTGATGATTGGTCGAAGACCTTTAGTCAATTAAATAATGCAGCAGGCCAATTCCGCTCACCATACGCCACGAGTTGAAATCGCAACCATCCTGAAGCGTTTCTAAGCGGCAAATTCAAACAAAGAAGGATCGATAAGAAACAATACCTTGTCACAGATTCCGGAGTAACGGCTGTCTCCATCACCACAGTCCGTGGGATTATCGCAGCGGGTCGGGCCTGATCCCGTGCACGGGTGAGGGGTGTAAGCTGCGGCATTGGAGTTGGCTTCCCAAATGTCCATCTCTGCGCAGCAGGCGCCATATTTGCCCTTTCCGGAGTTGGCAGAGGTACCAGTCCACCCATCAATGTTGGCCTAATGACGCCGAGTAGTTCAGTATTTTAAGTGCCGAAAACAGGGGTTAAACTTGCCTCTCCGTTGATGAACTTGATGTCATGAGGACATTGAGAATCGCAATAACCTGTTCCGTATTTGGCACCAGCTTTGTTGGTGGGGAACTGGCTCATGCCACCATCTTCTGGCATCTCTGAAAGATAGACGGCACCGTTGAGGCCACAGCCTAGGTTGGACATGTCGACATCAAACGAAAATTCTTGGTTCTTCAGTTTGAACATTTGATACTTCGTGTCGCTTGCCATAAGGTAGACACGCGAGCCGACGTTTGAACCAGTGACAAAGTTGAGTTTGAGGGCGTTGCCGCTGGTGGTGATGCCGTATACGCCGGAGTAGTCAGCGCCGTCCAATGCACAGTTTTGTGCGCAAGTCTTGCCATCGGGGCAGAACGAAGAGTCCCACTTGTTGCCGGTATAGCAGTTTGTGTATCTGACCAACGCCTCAGGACAATTAAGACTAAGATGTACTGGTAGATGCCTTACCCAGCGGTGTTGTGAAGCCAACGCCAGTTGGCATCAAGAACGATTGACTGGGTTTGCTGAGTGCAGCCAGACTTTGTGCATTTTTGCGTGGTAATCTTTGGGTGGGTTTCCGGTGTCGACGTTCCTACTTGCTGCGCGCGCACAGACGAAAGGAGCACAAAAGAGGCGAGAGAGAGCACACGACGCATCGTTGCTGTAACTCTATCAGGAGGCATGAGCGGGCCGTCCAAGTTCGCAAAGTTTGATACTCACATGGTAAAATCAACTTCTGCGAAGTAGCTGAGCTTAACACAAGATCTTGACCGGGCAATCTGAAAGTGGCATCAGATACTAGTCGGTTGATAGAGCAAAGGTGAGACGAACCAGAGAGTCTGAGTGCTTGCAGAAAGTCCCACCCGGGAAGGCAGCCTTTTATACTCCTAGCAATCCATCTTGCCTATACATAACTGCGCTTGAGAAACTGCTTGAACCTGCATCGGATAGTATACGGCTCAATAAAGCCCAAACCACGGACACTTGGCAAGACGGCATCGACTGAGAATGTGACTTAGTGCTCCGAAGAATATGCGTAGTCGAGAACATAGACAGCATGTTGCGGAAATTCCGAAGTTGAACTATATCATCAGGTGAAACATGAGAGAAGATCTCGTGGTTAGGTGAGAAGCATTGGGGCGGGATCTTTGGGTGTTGATGTGTGCTTGAAGCAAAGCGCTCGTGGTTCGTCATGGGCACCCTGCGAGGCAACAAGGTTAACAGCTTGCTTCTTTGACGCCGAAGAGGCGGAGTAACTGAACTTCTTGACCGTTAACCCCAGTCATGGTAATTACATCAAATTCAAAAAGGTCAGCTGTTTTTTAAGCTGAGGTGAATCCGGTGCGGTTTAGTTCTTCTGCCGACGGCGGCCGACATCGGGTCCTTTAAAAAGCTCATGTGTGGGTCTCCGGATAGTATGTGTAAAACAAGGAGTGCCAAATCAGTATATGGCACAAGGCATGATGGTGTCACATGGAGAGATACCATCTGGAATTTTGAGGGAAAGATAATCATATACAGAGGTCAGTCCTTGGGCGGGCGTGTGTGCCGACAACATCATCATGATGACAGGGTCGTTCGGAGCTTGTGTCTACTTGGTGGGAGGTGCTATTACACGGATCAAGGCGGTAGCTTGATCCATAGGCAACATAAGGGCCAGAAGATGTAGATATACTAAAACAAATCTCCGGGTGGGAATTAAGTATAATATGTGGAGGTGGCATTGCAATGTCGGATAATTTCTTTCTCGGCTATATTGGGCTTAATCTCAGGCTTTATAGGATGAGTATGGTCGGTGAAAGTTGTCGACCTGTGTTATAATTGAACCTTCATCCGGCGTGTATTTCAAACGACAGGCTTAGTACGTAGCCGAAGTCGAGTTCTTGAGGGAGTTTGTTTTAAATAGATAGTATCATAAAAGTTTGATCGGTTATTCCTGTAGCACTCTCCGGTGTTCTTCCAGCCTAAGTTGAAGCACCGCAGCAGAAGCACCCGCTTAAAAGGACGGAACCCACGACAGAGCCTACGCCAAGCCCTGCAGGCAATGACAATGAGAAAAACCATCTTCAGCCATGCCCGGTCTAGCCAAATTAGTAAGGACGGTTGCTTACAAGGGCTTGCATAACGTGTATTTAGTCCGAAGTATCTGAAAGGAGTGGAAGGGGGGATTGCGCCCATTCCAAAGAAGGCACTGCTTCCCTCAATACTCCCTTTAGTATTTCTTCAAGGTGGTTTTCATTTTTCGCGTCTGTGGACATAGGTTGATGGTGAACTGAAACTCTTCGTACCAACCATTTGGAATAATAACAGCCTGTCATTACAAAAACAAATCGCTGAGCAGAAATGTCGAGGACTTGATCCGAGTGATTAAGCTCCTTAACCCAGACGGGTATGCCCCGAAGCCAGATGCGCTACATTTCTGTGAGTCTTAAAAAGCGATGGTGAACGAGAGCGATAATATACCTTCGTCAGAGATTTATCAAATGAATTATCGTAGTCATCATTAGGTGCAAGAAACTTGAAGTGAACAGACAGATATTCGAGCCAGCTAAATTCACTGGCTAGCTTATCCAGCAAAGTTCTGGTCACCTTATCGACATTGATTGCCAGTGACCGAATATGAGAGTGGCCAGGTTGCAATGATTTGGGTAACAAATCGAGAATGAGATTGCGGGGTGCGTCATCCAGGTAACCATCGCATATGGCAAAATCTGTGAGCGTCGATGAAGATTGGTTGATCACTTTTGTATACCCAACTAAAACTTCTTCGAGACGTTCCGCGCCAGAATTAGAAAGATCATTAACTGCAGCCATTTGTAGCCTACAGAGACTCGGAAAAGCCTGGCTAAGACTTGTAAGGCACTGGAGATAATTGGCCTGATATGAAACCCCCAGTGAGATGGACGGGTTTGGCATGCTCCATATAGGAATCAGGGATAAAGATTTCAACTGATGCCCATTTGCGCGAAGAAATTCTGTCAGAGCAGTGCCGTTGTCAGACATAATCCCATCACGAAATGGCGTCGATATGGCAATGTCAACGAGTCGACGAAAACAGATGCTACCAAGGTGCCGGTATAAGCCGGATGCGTCCACGCGATTTGCTGTGAAAGATATGGACAGCTTCTCTAACGTGTCACAGGACGAAGATAAGAAAGTTGCGACGCTAGAAAACGCGTCTTCTGCACTGACTCGAACCCTCCTTGCATTGTATCTGAATTTGATGGAGACGGCTGCCAGATGGGGGACGTCAATGGACTGGGTCAAGCGTGAAAACTGCCAGTCGGTATGTGCCTTGAGAATTCGTATCGTGTTTTTGGAGGCGCGTGAGAGAGTCTGTATAACAGAGTCGAAAATAGACACAGGCATGGTGTGAGAAGAAGTATCGATTTATAATTGAACGACCTCTGACAAGTGGGATACAATGCGAGCATACTGTGCGATTATTCCAGTATTTGGGCGATGCGGCTGATCTAGGGGACCTATAACTACCGTCCGAACCAGATTTGACACATATTGATCGCTAATTGAAATGTGAGAGCAATACGATTGCCGCTCGAGCTAACACTCACCAAAGCCTTTCGTTCTTCTTCACACTAGTCGCGGTCATTTCTTTGAATACTACCGTTTTGTAACGAGCTTCCATTGCACATTGAAAGAAAACAGAGCTAACATCGATCCAGTCCCTGACAGAATCCTCTGGGACATAGTCTAGAATATGCAAGATAAGCTCGACAGGTAACATCTGGATGACGAGTGGTGAAATGAAGCGAGAGATGCAAGGAAAAGTAGGCAAAATGCCGAAGTAAAAGTGCAATAGAGACAAGAAGTAGCGCTCGAGTCTGAGACGTGAAATGCAGAGCGGGATGATATTGTCCGTTGGAGTCAGAGTGGTGTAAAGCAACCCATGAATTTGGAGGGCACCGGCAGGACCCGCGCCTCTTCGTGTCGAGTCAGGGCTTCCGGCCTCTTGGCGATGATACATTTCCAGCAGTACTTACAAGTATAAGAGTACACCCTCATACATAACAAGATGCATGTCCTATATGTTACAAGTAGATAGCAACATATAACCCATTTAAAATGATGGTTGATTGTTTCAACAGCTACAAGATGTATAATATTACTGTTCGACTTAGTATCTGAGGTGTCAACCACCGAGTATAGATTTGATTCCTGTTGGGTCAATACAGTCAACACAAACAATACATTCCCGAGCCAAAAAGAAAAAAAAAACATACGATCAATTATGTCCAGATACGCCTTCGTTGCCGGACTATCCGGGTACTCGTCCAAAAAGCTCACACCGTAATCGGCGCTCTTCCCGATCCGGGGATCGAGCGGAACCGCGCCCAACATCTCAACCCCCATCTCCTCCGCAAGTCGCTTCGCCCCACCCGTGCTCGGCTTGAATATCTGAGACTCACCCTTGCAGCTCGGGCACACAAAGCCGGACATGTTCTCCACGACGCCGAGGACGCGTATCCCGACTTTGCGGCAGAAGTCAATCTCCCGGCGCACATCCTGCAGTGCGACCTCCTGCGGGGTGGTGATGACAACCGCGCCGTCGATGCCGGATTCCTTGAGATACTGCACGACGGAGAGGTGCTCGTCTGACGTGCCCGGGGGCGTATCGACGAGGAGGTAGTCGAGTGTGCCCCAGTCGACGTCCTTCAGGAATTGGGAGATGAGTCCGTTCTTCTTCGGACCGCGCCACATGACGGCGTTGCGGGCGGAAGGGAGCATGAAGCCGACGGACATGACGCCGAGGTTGTCTTGGACATAGACGGGCGACCAACCGGAGGCGGATGAATGCACTTGCTCAGATGCAATTCCGAGGATGGTCGGTATTGAGGGCCCGCAAATGTCTACGTCCATAATTCCAGTCTGGAACGTACAATGCTTTAGTACGTCTTGCAGAGGATACGAGAATAACCGCTTCACGCACCTGCATTGTGTCATCGGCAGCAAAGGCCCACCCCAGCTGCGCGGTGAATGTCGACTTTCCCACTCCGCCCTTGCCAGAGAGGATGAGGATCTTGCGCTTCACGCTCGACATTCGTTCCCGGATGAACGGCAACGCAGGGTCCGGCCCCTTCGTCTCTCCCGAGGCGCAGATGTCTTGGTTCGCACACCCTCCACACGCGTCTGCCTTCCCAGCAAGCTCTGATTCGGTGCCCTAAAGATTACGAAAAGTGGGTGGAATATGAGGGAAGGGACGAAGTCGTGAAAAGCTTTCTCATACAGGGCAGTGTTCTGGGGCATTGGCGGGTACCGAGAGAGGATCTGGTGTCGGTGGCGCTTGCTGAGTCGCAATCATGGCTTGAAAGTGTTGAAAAGGCCAAAGGATTGGTCCGAGTATGTTGGGGTTAGAGGACAACCGGCGATAAAATGCTCATGACCTGGAGTCGGGGCGAAAGACTGGCGCTGACTCAGCAATTGCAATGCTCAACAAATGCGTGGAGTAAGACAAGAGCCAGTGGATCAAAAACATATGTCTGTACATCTAAGTACTTGAAACTGGGATTTTCTGGAAAGCCATCGTCCGTTTTAGATTTCATTAGAGAGGGCATTTGCCTGCCGTCGTCGGAGGGAGTGTGCAAGCGGGATCGGAATTCCCCGACACGGGACCGCACTCGCTCGGAAACCACTCTTTCCTCCACTCGCCGACCGTCGCATTCACAAACCAACAATGGCACGTCTCGCTTTCCGCCTATCTCATTCTGTACCACCAACCTCATAACTTTCTCGCCATCAGGGAGGAGGTGCTCGTTATCCGTTCCCAAAACAAGTCTGGACCCCCTCCGGTGCGTGACCGCACGTTTTGTGAAAAGACCTGCCTCCCCCTCTCGGCCACGACCCGTCTGAACCCGCTCACGCTGCAGGTGGCTGGTGGGTCCGCCCGTCCAACTGGAAGAGCAACACGGCTGTCGCGTTTGCGGGCATCGCCGCGACCGTTTACGCCGTCTGGAACATCAGCGCGGACAAGGAGGTACGTCGCTCTCTTTCTCGAGAACACATCAATCTTTTCTTTTTTGGCTGGTATTGAGTGGCTGACTGCGTTTCTTTGTTTTGGACAGTATCGGGCCGTTGAGCCTCACAGGCCGATACCATCTATGATGGTGAGCTGCATGGCCGTTGTGTTATCTAGATATTTACTTATGCTTCGTACAGTGGGCGAAGCAGTACCGGGACGCAGGCAAAGCAGGTTCACAATAGACAGTCTTGTGTATCTCTCATTGAATGGATATTGTCGCGTTCCCTAAGGCACATCTTGTGCACATCTCTGACGTGCAGCCTTGCCGCTTTCATTCCGTGAACTGGCGTGCCGGCTCTGATTCCACTCGACCTTATCTGTAGCTCATCGATTAAAGGGCATCCAGAGCTTCCCTGACGCTAAACCTCGTGACACCACGAGTCTGTTGCTGCAAAGAGCGGATACATATTAAACGGGAATACATTAAACAAGGTATACGCGCATATCAAATCAATCTAAGGTTTTCCTTATGGCATCGTCCGCCGTCGCCGCGACACTCCGCAATACCTTTCTCAATATTTTCCCTGCGGCGCTATGATCGCGGGTGAAAGGTTTCATTAGCAGCCACTCCCATTAAAAAATGACAGACGAGGTCTGTGCATGTGTGTACGGACCTCTTCGGAATGCTTTCCACCACGATGCACCCTCCCCTGAGGCGTTTGTGACGTGCGACGCGCTCAGCCACCCACTCGATCACCTGCCTCGAGAAGACGTCCTTGGCTTCTGGTGACCGGAGGACGTCACGGTTCGCAGGTACGACATATCCCCTGAACAGAAGTAAATTCAGAGTGTGAGAAAATGAGCCCATGTTTCATTTCGAAGGGAAGGGAAAGGAGTGAGGGCTTACCGAGGTAGCTCGGTTGCTTCGGAAGGCGCGTCTACGCCAATAACGGCCGCGTCTGCCACCTCTGGGTGCTGAAGGAGGACGCTCTCGAGTTCAGCCGGAGCAACTGTCACAAAAAAAGTGTAAGGGATACGTCAGGATGGGCTCTTGGGTTCGTCTGCCAGACTCAGGCGCACCTTGGAAGCCCTAAAAGAGTGCATGTATCAATAGGCTTGTGAAGTGGAAATGGGGAGAAGTAAAGGACCTTGTACTTGATCATCTCCTTCTTTCGGTCCACGATCCAGTAAAAGCCCTGTGGATCTCTCCTCGCGATGTCGCCCGTCTTGAGCCAGCCGTCGGATGTGAGCGCGCCGCCCGCGCACTCTGGGTCTTCTCCCAGATATCCCTTTTTAAAAAGAACGTCAGCTTCTTCATTCTTTCCATTTCCATCCTGAATTTCTCATTGAGAAACCTCAACGCGGGGAGGGATGAGGGAAATCGGTCCGAAAAGGCGGGGGAACCTACCTTCATCACGCTCGGCCCGCGCAGCCAGAGCTCGCCGTCCTCGCCCTCAGCTACATCTTCTACCTCCGCGTCCCCTCGTTGCGGCCCCTCTTTCTCTTCTCCTTCGACGTCGCGGACGAGTCGCGCCTCGAGCGAGGGGAGGAGGACGCCGATGCTGCCCACGGCGCCCTCACGCTCGGCGTCCGCGCGTGGGACGACGTGCGTCGCCGCGGCGGTCTCGGTGAGGCCGTACCCTGTTCAATGAACGAACGTGCCACTTCAGTTGAGCTTTTCTCTCTCTCTCTCGGTTAAGCCCCCTCTCCGTCAAAGGGGCGGGGGGAGGGAGGAAGCACCTTGGAGGACGGCGACGTCCGCGCCGCGAGAGCGGAGCTTGGAGCTGAAGGCAGAGACGAGGGCGCCGCCAAGCGGGGCCGCGCCGGAGACGACGGTGCGGAGAGTGCGGAGGTCGTATTCGTCCGTCGCTGGACATCAAAGAACGCGCCCAGAAAAAAAAAAGAAGAAGAACGGCCAAGATTATTTTTTCATGAACGAGAGCGTCTTTATGGTGACGAAAAAGATAGGCTTACATGGGTGGCGGAGCAGAGCGAGGAGCACCGGGGGGACGACGTAGGCGGTGGTGACGCCGTAGGTGGCGATGGCGGAGACGAACGCGGTGGGGTCGAAGCGGTCGAGGAGGACGGAGGGGGCGCCGATGAAGGGCGCTTGGAAGAGAAGGACGCTGAGGCCTGTGTGTAGGGAGGGGGGGTCAGTTGAGTATCAGGGAGAAATAATCGTGTTGAGTGGCGGATGTGTGACAAGGGGGTGAGACGGACCGTAGATGTGGTAGAGGGGGAGGACGCCCATGTAGGTCTCGGGCGAGGGCGAGATGCCGACGCCGTGTGAGAGCATCTGAGAGGAACAGATGATGTTCCTGTGCGTCGTCTGCGACAGCAGCCGACGTTCGTTTCAGTCATCGGTCGCGCAGATCGGAGAGGGCGCGCGCACCAGGACGCCCTTGGGTCTGTCGCCCGTCGTCCCGCTCGAGAAGCACATGAAGGCCGTGTCGTCCCTGTCCCCGCGCACTTCCTCTCCCAGCGACCCCATCCGCATCAGCTCCTCCGCGCTCGTCAGCGGCCATCCCCGTTCGGCGCCCGCGTCCGCCCCGCCGAGGCCGGCGTAGTCGAGCACGACGACCCTCGCACGCGCCTCGGGTCCGGAGAGGCCCGCGAGGCGGAGCGTCTCGAGCGCGGCGGGGACGAGCGACGGGTGGGCGAGGACGAGGTCGGACCGGGTGTGGGCGTACTGCGGGAGGAGCTCGTGGGGCTTCGAGCCGGCGTTGGCGAGCGTGCAGCGGAGCCCTGCGGCGAGGGCGGCGTAGACGGCGAGGGGGAAGGCGAGCGAGTTTGGGGAGAGGACGAGGACGGTGCCGGGGGAGGTCGAGTTTTTTCCTCCTCCTCCTCCTCCTCGTTCTTCTTCTTGCGACGGCGGTCGTTGGGGGAGGGCGGAGAGGTGGGCGAGGAGGCCGTACGCGAGCTGGAGGGAGAGCCGGCGGACGGCGGACCGGGAGAGGGAGAGGCCGGTGCGGGCGTCGACGAAGGCGGGCGCGGAGGGCGGGAAGGGGTCGTGCGCGGGCGGGGGGAAGGCGAAGGTGAAGGCGTTGGTGTGGGCGTCGTCGATGGAGGCTGCGATGGGGGAGGTGTAGATCCGCGGCGGCGG
>JAZHGK010002802.1:0-19617 GCA_037855215.1 Waitea zeae
TTCTTGGGCTGTATGGAAAACCTAATCTAGATCAAGAAGCATATATCTCATCGTGGTCGTACACCATGCCCTAAACTTTAGTTCCAACAGACTTTGCCTGGGGGCAGTGATAGATGGGAATTGTTATCTTGACTTTTAAAAAAATATAATTCTTGAGTCTCGATTGAGCCTGACAAAAGTTGGCCATTGAAGATATGCCACCTGAACCAAAGCATGCTTGAAGTCCTTGAATCACGATGTGCGACCTACACAATGAGCGCTGCCTGTAACAGCCTTGGTACAATAGCATTCCTGATGCATAGTTCAGAACCTTCTAACTGACACGGGCTCATGGCGTCTTCAACAAGACGGGTACGACCGAGTGACAAGTTACGTACTCTAAGAGTATGTATAGCCATTGCTCCATGGGAACGAACATCTAGTGATTTTGCAGCCAACATCCAGAGATAGGGAGGTTACATATTCTTACGGTTTCTCGAATAAACTGCAAGTGTGCCATCATCACGCAATCAGGATTTGTCTGACCAAGCACTCATGGGTTCCGTGCGAAACTCGGCTCTACTTTCCGCGGAAACACCGAGAGCTTTTCCGGCACCATCCCGGCGACGAATTCGCTGATCAGGCAGCTCGGACCGCACTAGACGAACCGGATATTTACGCACAGACTGTCTGGTTAGTCATGCATATATCATAAGTATTTCCTGATAGGAGTGGCACATTATGTCGGTCTGTCGGATCTTGTCGCGGGAACACGCCGTTTCGGGCAGAACAGTGCATCGCCACTATATTGAACCATGTTGTTGGGCTCACTCTCAAATTCAGAAACAGTCGGCCAATCCGTTTCGCAGCGGGAGGCCAGGCGCCAAAGGGGATGTATGGTGAGAGCACGATCATCGCCTCGTGGACGATCTTCGTGTAGAACACGCTGCCGCATCCTGAGCGGACAATCTAGAAAAACACGCGCACGATGTCATGCTGTATACAGTATCAGACTCAAAGTGAAAGCAAAAGAATTGGAACACAGTTTGAGATAAGACGTCAAGTTGTCGAGGTCAAGCCGGTCATGCCCCGGTGCGTTGAGGCATAAATGACGGCTGGTAGGCGCTGTTACAACTCAAATTGTATACTTCAACAGTAAGCTTGAGACCGTTTTAAGGCCTACTGTATCCGCTCTTGAGACTCTGGGTGATTGATTTGGTTGTCGGACATGGCGTAGTGACTGGGTGTTGGGCAGTTTTGTTATTTGTGGCTGAGGTTGTTGATCTGTTGATTCGCCTAACACGTGGGTCAGGCCGGCCTCAGCTTCGACGCTCGTGTCTACGAACGCTTCCCGCCGCCCTGCTCAAGTCGGCTGACCCTCTTCCCCTCGCTCAGCTCTCGCGCCGACGAGCGTCTCTATCCCCTCTTTCCTCCCGGATCTCGGAAAGTCCAGCAAACATGAACCACGACGACGGCAGTCCAGTCAGCTTCGGCAAGCGCGAGGACATGGACAATGGGGGGGACCCATCCAAGCGCGACATCAAGCCAAGCATGAAGCCGCTCAACAGGGTCTCTCGTACGTCCCTCTCGTCTTTTTCTCTCCTGTCTGCTTGTTCTCATGAGCGCTGTGCTACATTCTGTACACGACAGGCGCATGTGTAAGTGCGACCGCTCGGCGTTTAGGCACCATCAGTACCACATTGTTGACTGACGACTCGTCCAGAATGCTTGTCGCAGACAGAAAATGCGTTGCGAGGGCGCTGAGAATCCTCCCTGCAAGCGTTGCCGGAACGCAAATCTCGAGTGTCAATTCGAAAAACCCTCGCGTGAGGCCTCCCTGACCGGGGAGGCTGGTTTGGAGTGAGCACCAGCCCACACACCCTGTTTGGAAGTCTTAGCGCTAACTTTCACGTGGGGCGACTGCTTTAGGCGCATCCGCAGTCTCGAGTCCCAAGTAGCAGAAATTCGACAGGCACAAGTTGGCGTTCAGAACTCGCTGGACGAGATTCTACTTTACGTGCGGGGCGGCAGTGCACCACCATCGTCACGCTCCCAAACGTATCAGCCACAGCCGCACTATGTACAACAATCTCCCGTACACTCGTCACCGAGTATACACTCGCAAACAACCCCGACTCCCGGCCCTGCCCACCTCATTGTTGACACATCTCAGCATGGGATGCCTCCTCCCCAAGGGCAGCATGGAGCCTATCAACAAATTCAACAGAACCAGCGTACACCCAGCGATAACTACCGCTCGCCGCCTCCCTCTGCGTCTTCTCAGGGCCCGCACATGCATGGACAACAGCAGGGTGGCTACCCTCACAATTACCAAGGCGGGGGTCAGGGACAAGGAGGGCAAAATTTACCCCCGATATCGTCAATTCAGCATGGAATGGGCCCTGTGCATTCTATGCGGTATCACTCCAACGAGCACCAACAGCAACATCCGTCTCACTCGCATGCGCCTGGGGTTTCTTCAAGCTTGAAGAGGCCGGGCATGTCTCTATCGAATGCAACGAGCGCAGATTCATCTGATGTTGATGAAGATGAGGGCGAACTCCCAAGGCAAGGTATGGTAGCACCATGGGAGGTCTTGCGCGGTCTCGCCGACGTGGCGCTTGAACGTGCTCAAAAGGTATGAACGCGACCCTCGAGTTCTAGCTATTTTGGGCCAGTGATTGAACTCTATCTTCTTTTGCTTCTTTTGTCTTTAGGAAAACTTCAATGACAGTGCGCCTCCCAGCCGCGCGCGCACTCCCTCGCCACCTGGCGATAAGCAGAGTCGCCCGATGAAGCGTCGAAAGCTGGATCCTCAACTCACACGCCCGGCATTCCCAGATGGTCAGTGGTTTTTTAACAAATCAATTTTACACTTTTTTTTGAAGTTCGGACAGTTGTCACCAAGGGCATCATCTCAGAACCAGAAGCTCGGGAGCTCTTCCGCATGTAAGTTCCTATGTTGTGTTAGCGTTTGCGAAACACTAAGTTCCACTTTAGCTTCTATCATGGGTGTTCCACGTTCCTGTCTGTTTTCGATCAAGCCTATGACACCTTCGACAACTTGCATGAGCGCTCACCTTTCGCCGTGAACTGCATATGCATGATCGCTGCTCTTGTACGGGATAAAGGAGGCAAACCGAGTGAAACATTCAAGAAGTGCCAGGAAGAAGTATATGCGATCTCGCAAGCAACCCTATTTTCTCCAGTTACGAGATTGGAGGCGGTTCAATCAATGTGTAAGGAACTTGTTGCATCTGTAGATCTTATAACTTATTGGTGCAACAGTACTGGTCGCAGGGTGGTCAGAAAATGGATGGCTCCCTGGTGGGCACGCCGTTCGTATGGCTTTCGAGCTGAACATGCACCAGTGCTGGCCGAAACTGTTGAAGCGTATGCGCGCTGGGAAAGCCCATACTTACCCTGATGATCGTTCGCTTGTGGCATCTGTGCGCACTTGGTTCAGTCTGTATATATTCGAACACCAGTGAGTTCAATTCTTGTATTACAAAGTGCGCGTTATTGAATTCTTTTTAGGATCTCTTATGGCACCGGTCGCCCTGCAATTCTCAAAGATGACGAGAGCATTCAAGACTGCCGCGAGCTCTTGAACCATCCGCTTGCCGTGCCAGACGACATGCGCCTCGTCTCGACACTCGAGCTGATGGCCGTGCGCGAGCGTGTGAACAACAAGCTTTCACCTGTCGACAGGCCAATCGACGACCTCACGTTCCGTGTGTTGCATGAGGCAGACCTTGAGTTTCAGACGTGGTACCGCAACTGGGACGCGCCATTTTCGCAGCGGTACGAAGACGCTGGTACGTCTGCCGAGGTGTGTTTCGTGCTACAACAGTGGATAACTGATGATTTTTTACCACAGCATTCTATCGTCAGAGTCTCCAGGTTCAACACTTCCATGCGGAGTTGTTCCATAACGCCAATGCCCTCAGGAATATTCACGGGCCAGAGGATGTGCAGAATATGCCGCATGCGCAGCGTGAGCTCGCTACGCGCTCTATTCGTATTGCGAAACAGTGTTTGGACATAACACTCAACTCACCTGCATACAGGGAGGGTATGAAGTATGGTAAGTACCAACGAACTTCCTTCGCATCGAAGCTCATTTCAACACTTGTGCAGCTGTGCACTATACTCATGCAACTGCTACCTTCACCGCATCACTACTACTTCGCCTTTCGCGACTTTTGTATGTCCTCTCTTAGTTGGCGGGCTGAGTCTAGATCGCTTATTTTTGTGTGCTTAGCCCCGAAGAATGCCCTGTTGATGAAGCACGCAACTTCGTTCAACGTCTTGCTGCACTCATGTCTGAGAGTACGTCCGATGCCGTTATGTACCAGATTCTTCTATATTAACAATTAAACAGTCCCTGCGAAACGCTATTCCCTGACGTTGAAGCTCATGCTCAAACGCGCGAAGCAGCGCCGCCAAGCCTCGTTGTCGCGGTCGCCTACGGTTAACAATCAAGCTCGGCCTCAACCTCTCCATTCCAATTCGACGGGATCGACCGGTTCGTTCAACACACGGCATCCGGAGACCTTTTCACCCACCTACCAATCCTTCTCCCCGGATATGGCTCCGCCTCAAATGCCTGGCGGTGGCCTGCCGCCTCACCTGATGGGAGATGCAGCCAATATTGAAAACATCTGGCGTGGCTTTGAGACTGCCCCAGCTGACCAGGTGCCTATGTGGCTAAATGACCAAGCTCTTGGTGGTAACGCGTTTGCGCACAACGGCATGAACGCGTTCGTCATCGCACCTGAATATATGGCCCAGCAACAAATTTGGTAGTTCTCCTATGATATACCACGCTTCCTGCCTGTAGGGATTATCAATTAACGACCAGAAGATGACATGACGGACATTCTCAAATGTAAATATGAATTGCGTCTCATGATCTCATGTACATCTCTTCGTTTTTTGCTTCATTCATATTTCATCTTTGTTGTGCCAAGTGCTTGGATTACCATTGACTTGCTTTGTCTGCGTTTGTTGTATCTCTGTGATGATGCTATTCCCTTTGATCTACTACTACTTGGGGTCGTACATGCCTGCGTGAAGGTATAAAGAGTCGGAGAGAAGAAATGAAACAAAAAGGACACTGTGTCCCATTGGCAGATTTACATAAATTCGGACCTATAAATGGCGATGACCCTGTGCTAACCCGACCTTTGCCGCGGTCCGCGATGATGAACACGCCCCCAAGCCCTTCAGCCACCAACACTGACACGCCAAATGGTGCCCTGCTTTTCTCCTCCTTTGCATTCTTCATGGAAAACGTTTCTTGGAGGCTATTCTTCGCCTGTGCTGCGGTAGTATGGTACACAGTCCTGGTTCTTCTGAGCTTGCTCGGCTGTATGACTGCGTACGCACCATCACATTCTGCTACGAGCCTTTTCACCGATATTTCATAAATATAGACGAAAGCGTTATAGACTACGCCCCCGTTCTCCATTAGCAAATGCATCAGCTTCGTCGGTTCCTGGAGTGTCTATCCTTCGACCTTTGAAAGGCTTGGATACAAATTTATATGAAAATCTTGAATCCACCTTCAAGCAGGAATATCCAAAGTACGAAATTTTGCTATGCGTAGCGAACGAGAGCGACCAAGCAATACCTGTAGTGCAAGAACTCCTTGCCAAATATCCGGGGGTCAACGCGCGAATCATTGCTGGTGCGTATAATTTGTTCTGATTGATACAGTGTCCTAAATCTCTCGGTGAATACAGGAGAAGATGATGTGGGAGTGAATCCAAAAGTCAACAATCTTATGGGAGCCTATCGTGAAGCGTCATATGACATTCTCTGGGTTATTGACTCGAATGTTAAGGTTGATCCTGGAACATTAGCACGCTCCGTGGACGCGCTAGTGGGACCACCCAATCTAACCCAACCTCCCCTGAAGCGACCAATAGCACTTGTGCATCACGTCCCTTTTGCTACAGGTTCCTCCGAACCCACTCTTGGTGCAAGAATTGAGACCGCGTTCTTGAACACAAACCACGCGAAGATGTATCTTGCCATCAACACGACTGCTGTTGATTCATGCGTCGTCGGGAAGTCTAACATCTATCGTCGATCCGACCTCGAACGCGTTGATGGTTCAGAGCGAAAAATAGAGCCACCTGCGGTACGGCAGGCTGGACTCACCGGTCTCTCTGCGTTTGGTCGCTTCCTTGCAGAGGACAACATGATTGGCCGAGCGTTATGGCATGAGATTGGTGCTCGTCATGACCTTTCTTGCGATGTTGCATACAATGCTATAGGTTCAATGACGATAGGAGATTACATCCAGCGGCGGGTACGCTGGATCCGTGTACGGAAGCACATGGTTGCCGCTGCAACGATCGTTGAACCGCTAACGGAATCACTCGGTTTAGGGCTAATGCTCTCCTTTGCTCTGCGCTATTTATTAGGGGCTAATATAATTCTCGTGATGGCTCTGCATTATGCGTGGTGGATTCCGGTCGATCTTGATGTGTACGCATCGCTGGCAGGACACCCTCTACCCGCTGCACAGCGATGGTCCTTCTTTTCCGCGTGGGCCTTGCGCGAGCTTCTCGCATTTCCGATCTGGAGTATTGGCATATGGGGGAACACTGTTGAATGGCGTGGGCATCGATATCGTGTCATGAAAAATGGCGAAGCTGAACGTGTTCCACCGGGTCAATCTTGGTGGCAGAGGCTGCTCAGACCACAGAGGCGTAGTCAGCAATACGAACCCTTGTTATCACAAGATTAGTCTATATTTTGTCTAGAAGTTATTCTGTACATACGTAGTGTGTTCGTAGTTGCTGCGTTTGAATGGGACGAAAGACTACCGCGGAACTGTACATGTCTAGATTAGATCATCACAGCTGCGCAAGCAGAAGCACTTCTGCCAAGTCTGTCACACGAGTTGTACCGTATATAACTACGACATCACGGTCTTGTCTTCTTCCACCACAAACTTCCACCCCCTTCAAACCCACCTTCCCAGCATGCTAATAGCCCTCGCATCGCATGCAATAGGGTACGAGAAAAAAGCATCAACTAGACACACGAATACCATAACCAACTGATATTGGGTCCATAGAGCATGGTTTGCTTACTTACTTCCGGCGTACAACACTTTCAAAGCACTGAAGCACAGACCCTTATCTGAGTCTGAAATAGAAAGGCTTTCTATGTTTTGGTATGGTTCAGCACGTATTCTTATTACAGGAAACTGATAAGTTAATATACTCTCTAGGTGTGTAGTCGGTGGAATCACAGCAGTTGAAATGGCCGGAGAATGGCTATACAATTGGGTTAGTCTATTATCTTTGAGTATCGTATTGCTGAATAATGGCCAACCTCAACCCTTATAGTTTCCCTTCTATTATGAAACGAAGACGCTTTTTCTCCTCTTTTTGTCACTTCCCCAAACCCAGGTATGTTGTATCTGTGAGCGATTCCATCTCGCAACTAACATCAGTTCGATATACTAGGGCTCAACATGGATTTATAAGTCATACGTAGAGCCGTACCTTATCAAGAACGAGGCAGATATTGATGCAGGCATTGCCGCAATGCAGAGCCAGACTGTTGAGTTTTTCTCTCAACGAATTTCAATGCTCTGGGATACTGTTATCGGGATGTTGAACAAATCTGCTGGGCAAAGTCAAGGAGTAGGTGGACCCACAAGTGCACCATCTCAACCTACGACAGGTCCTGCAACAGCTCAGCCAGCTCCAGGTGGTCCTCAGGCGCCATCAGCAGGCGGACCGTGGTTGGAAACAGCGAAGGGGCTCTGGGGCGCTTATGGGCCAACAGTCGTTGGGGCAATCTCGCAAAGAGTCAACGCTCACGGGCAACATCTCGAACCTCAAGCTGCGCGACCAGAACCCACTCCTAGAGGTTCATCTACCTCCTTCCAGGCGACGTCGCAACGAGCAGATCCTCGTCAAGTTCCACTACCGACACCCAGTATGTCGTGTTGCTTCATCATTCCGAGAAGAAACACAAACTCACAATTTCGGCACAGGTGGTACAACACCGACCCCAAGGGAAGAGCCCCCTCGCTTCCCTGAGCCGCAGCATTTTTGAAATATTAAAGGAGATACAGTTATCGTCAATGAAAACTTTGTAGGGAAATGATGTGAATACATGGACTATGAAATGTTCAAACGCCAACTCGATGCCTCTTGAACGCGTTCTGTACATCCGTTGTTGTGTACTCAAGATTGACCCCACTGTCCCCATAGCATTGCGAGATCAGTTGTTTGAATTGCTCAGTCATTCGCAACAGCTCCTCTTCACAAGCTCTCCACACGCCAACGAGGACGGTACCAGGTGGTATGATGCCACCTTTCTCATCAGTCGCTTTTTCTGAGGCCTCCGTAAAGTGCTTCTCGACGCGTTTAAACAAAGAGTCGATGTGCTTGCGGACATCTTTATTGTCGAAATCCTTTGTCACTTTTTTGAGAGCAGATTTGTTATATGAGCTATTGTTCGCAACCTCCGTCGGTGCAGTAGTCTTCAGCAAACGTTCCACCCCTTCAAAGTAATCCTAGAAAAGCCATTTGTCAGGTCCTGATTCACGTACAAATACATTTACTCACGATAATCTTTGCAAACGGCCGCCGTAGAACAAGACGTATGTACGAATTCAAGTTCTCGTTGTACAGTGCCTCAGCACGCTTAGTAAATGAGACCACTGAACCCAGTTGTACGGCAGTCATTTCGGCAACGAAGTGATGCATGTTCTCTGTTAGTGTGCATTAGCCAGTGATCAGAAGATATTTTATGAAAACAGCTCACCAATCAGGATGACGTGATAGTTAAGTTGACCTTTGTCTTCGTCCTCCCCGTTCATCTTAGCCATCTGCCTGAGCGAATCAAACATCTTGGACACGAGCTTGTCATACACTTCATCCATGTTAGCACGAATGGGAAGTGTATTGGCACCAACGAGTTGCGCCTCAACCCGTGAGATGTAAACTGGAAAGGAGTAGATGAAAGGAGAAACTCCATTACGCTTCTTGTTTGTGACTTTAGTTTGTTCGATCTGTTTTAGCTGTTCGTTCTTAGGAATTGTGCATTAGATGAAGTTTAAGGAAAGTGGCAAAAACCTACCACGTGTGCGTTAAAGAGACTCTTCAAACGAACTTGTTGTTTTTCAAGCAGGTTTACGAGGAACGCATTACCACGTTCCTCGGCATCAAGCAAGAAACGTTCCAAACTGGCAATAATACCGATAATCTGACTGTATGAAATGAGTGGCTATCTTTCTGCATTTGGGATGAACTTACAGGCTGTCCTTCGCAAGAGCGTTGTCGATCCAAACCTTCAGCTCTGCAGGTAAGAACATGAAGATGAGATCCATGCCACCCCTAATCAGCTTAGTGGTTGCCGCGCTCAGCCCAGTTTGCCTGGCAGCTTGACGTTTGTAGTAATTCTCAAGGTTCATATAATCAGCAAATGTGAAGGAAAGGTCGTTTGCCTGTAGAAACTCCGCAATCCAGTCCTCTTCCTTGTAAACTTGGGGTGCGATTCTCTCTAGAATGTCCGCAAATGCCTGAAGGGCCATTGGTCAGCCTACGGTGAGAAGTACATTTAAAACGCTTACCTCAGCAGCGGAAATGCCGCCATCGTGGGATTGCTTCTGCTTATCCTTGTCCCTGGCGTGCTTCAGCTGGTTTTTCATGAGAGTTCCAGCACGTCTGATCCCACCAGTCCGAAAACTAGCATTAGTAGGTGTAGTGCTTGAAGCTGTTACGAAGACGCTTCAATGTTAATTTGTAACTTTATACGTGGGCTGACGTGCCTCCTTCTACTTCTTCGGCTGATGTATCTCTAATCAATGCGGTGTATGCTAGCATCAAAGCTTTGATTTGCTTCGAATGAATATCACTGGCAGCTGAGAAGTAATTCTAGCCTAGGTTATTCCTGAGCGATGTAGTGATCGGCAAAAAAAATGCTTACAGCAGCAAGTTTAGCATATGTTGATTCGTCCATTTCCTTCAAATAAAGAAGCAAGCCGAGATAGCGTCCGAGTACATTCTCCATATTCGAGTGGCTGGCAAGCGTTGGTCGGCCACGGACATCTTGAGAAAGGCCATCATTCCCTTTAAGTAATAGCGCACCCTATAAAAATCATTAGGTTCTGGTGCGAACATATCAAATCCCATACAAGTTATCACCTCTGCGTTGAATTTCATGGAAAGGTAGTCAAGCAGTCTTCTGCAAAACTGGCCGTTATGAGTTTGGTATTCGTTCAGCCGTTCCATAGTCGCCGCCATGTCTAATATGTGAGGTTATGGTTAGATTACGCTTCACAACCATTGGTAGAAAATCGCCTGGCCTCTGTCGCGCCCTGCCTGCAAAGCTTTGTATAATTCGGCTGCCGCCTTTTCCAAGTGCTGAATGTTGTCTATTCCATCAAGATTACCACGAACAAGAAGTATGAGGTCCTCTTGATCAACATGTACTGTTTGCTAAACCAAGTACAATCAATTGTCTTTCTTCCATCGTGTTGAAAAACAGAAAAGAACTTGCCAGTAATCGCTCCACTTCACTAAGAAGGGCCTTTTGGTTCTGCGTTTGGACTTGCAAGCCGCGATTTTGACCTTGAATGAATGAAATATCTTCATTGACAGTCTGAAAAGTGATATTTAGCCTGTATTCTACACTCTAAACTGAGCTGCATACGTTCATGCTGATTTTGTAGGACGAAAGGAGCATGTCCATATTATCCAGCTCGCCGATTGCTTTGTCCAAATATTCGAGCACAGCACCAACGCGATCGTCCGACTCTAAGAACGAGTATACGTTGGCCTATAAGTGGATCAGCTGCACTGACATAAAAATGACCCATTGCTGCTTGCCTTATCAAGAGCCATTAATTCTTCAGTCAACCGGCTCTCAACCTGTTCAGCTGGCCCACGCGCACGTCTGCCCACTAGATCTTCCCCTGCCCACTCATAACCTTCGAGCATCTCCTCCACGCTCATAAGCGTTGCCTGGACTGCACCCTCTTCCTCAACATCAATACCGCCTTCATCTTCGCCCTGACCAATTTCACCAAAGTTTCTTGCAACTAGTCTGTCAAGCGCAGCTTTATTGGCTGGGTCAAAGAATGAGATTCGGGCGCCATGTTCAGGTCGTCTACTATCAGAGACATCTATCAAGTCGGGACGAGAGCGGGCAGACGTCTTGCGCGAGCGTATAGACGGTGCTGGTGATGTTGAATCCGGTCGAGGAGACAGACCATTATAGTCAGACGGGGATGGTGCAGCTAATGATGCACTCCCGTATGACGTGGACGGTATCTCGAGCGAAGGTGGTGATACCTGTGAGCTGTGAATTGCATCGTATTCAGAAGGTACTTTAGGCTGCCCATGTGGCTGAATGGGAACAGGAGCGCTGATAACAGGCACTTGCGGCTGGGAAGGTAAAGGCGGACGGTTTGTGGATTGAGCATTTGAAAACCCTCTAGGTCGTCTTGACCCGCCACCGCTGCCGATTTGCGATGTCGCTGGCGACGGTGCTCGCCGATTAGGAGTAGCCGCGACAGTGCGGTCCGCAGCATACATTAATGAGGCGTCATTCGCTGGAGGAGACGCGGGACGAGAGCGAGGTAGTCCAGGAGCAGTGCGGGCAGGCCGAGATGAAGAAGAGAGTGCAGGTGAAGCGGAACGAGGAAGGTCGTTATATGCTCGCGGCGGTGTTTGGGTGACAGCGGCCTGTGCTGGGATTCTAGCCAAGCTAGTAGTCGCCACACCGTCTCTGTTCACTTCAGAGTTATTCTGGATAGAAGGACGGACACCTAATCAAAGTATCAGTAAGCCATCCATTAGTTAAGCTTACTACTTTACCATTGGAAACTTGATCAGGATCCCTAAAGCCTATGATTCTCAGCTGCGCTGCACCTCCAGAAATGGCCCGGAAGAGCCTAATAAGAGCAGTAAGAAATTCAACTTGTGCACGTGGATCTTCCGTTTGCCAACGATAGGTACGTGCAAGGGTGATTGTAAAAGCGTGTTGCTAAGTCAAACCGACATTGTTTAGCGATACAACACGAATAGTTTATACGTATGCGCACATTCAACGCTTCAATGGCCCGTAGCTCGGATATTGACCATGTTTTTCCAACAGAGAAAGTCCCGTTTGCGTTTAATTTTGATTTGTGTATTGATGCAGTCCCATTGTCGGCCTCTGAGGCGTACGCTCATCAACAACGGTCGCCCAAGTTTGTAGGTTCGTCATGACGCACGGGCGAGGATGATATATCTTGGCTTCTCGGTTCCATCCTCTGTATCTTCCCAAATTTTGATGTGCGATACATAGCTTTCCGTGGCACCGCTCGCATTCTTACGAGGAAAAACAGAGGCTATGATTCTTTCACGAACGGACGCAGCATCAGCCATGGTTACGGAACGGAAGCAAGTCGTGCATCACGTGCCACAGCTGATTAGATTCCTCAAAGTCGCTCAGTTTCATCAAACTGTGTTGTCTATTTTCTACGACCACAACTAACGACTAAATAGCGGTGTGATATTACCCCCAAATAGAGTTATAGACGAGCCAATTAGAACACTGCCGCCCAAGCTGCTCGCCATGATCTACATTGATAGATTGTATGTGAGCATATGCATATTGACATTGTTGAACTCGTAATAGGCTTACTTATGCAAAATGCGTGCGGAATGTCGCTTTGACCATGTATAATTCTCACGTTGCTATCATTGGTACTAATACTAAGTGTGCGCAAGATGACCTCTCGCTCGTCGCCAACCCAGTCATCTTGCTCTGCGAAATAAAAGCAAATGCGGCCACGGTGTTTCTGCAAGAATCCATTGTCTAGGTCTTTAATCGTCTCCATTTCTTCATTTGCCATGCGGAGACAGTTCCTGATTACGGGCGGCGAATTCAGGAGACTACGAAGGACAAGCAGTTGAGCCTTTGGCCAAGACCGGAAGATCAAGCCGATTGTCGCCAAAGGTAAGAGGCGTGTCAAGTAAGACAGATACGATATTATTGTTGGAAAGGGTGGACGAAATAGCCACTGTTGAACAGTAAGAAAAAAAGCATTATAGAATAAGGAGAATAAACTCTTACTGACTGCAAGCGGCCATTTGGTGTCTAGCTAACCGTTAGCGTAGTCAAACTGATGCTTAAAAGATACAAACAGAGCCAATACGGGAAATGGTGGGAAAGAGGAGAAAACACTCGGTTACGTCAGTGGGCCGAGATGCGAAAACCTGTATGTATTACGGATGACCGGTCAACTGGACAAAACCTATATTACGGAATCCATACCTGCGTGCATACCCATGCACCTACACTATGTCCAATCAACACCGTTTTCGCATCTGGTCCATAATGGGAACGTAATGCGTCGAGAGCCTCGATAGCTCCTTCAACTTGACTTGCTAGCCCTGTTTCATTGGCTACAGTTCCAGGCGTATGCCCCAGAAAAGAATGTGCAAGGATGACCGTTGGGTTTTTTGTCGCTCGTGCAGTGTTATAAAGGGCTGACAGAAAGGGTTCGTAAAATTCTACGAGGCCCGGATTTCCTGGTTACATACTCAGCGTTAATTGATGACTATAAAATACAACCATTCTTGTGTATTGTACATACCGGGAACAAACAGTACAATTGTCGGGGGCTTGTGTTCGGTAGGAAATGCGTTTGGCCACCATAGCACGTGCGAACTCCCAGACAATCTGGGGTGGTCAAACAATGCCTGTACGCATGCTTGGTAACTACGTTGATGTGCAACTCCATAGTTCTTCAAAAATGGTGGCAGTGATGGCATTTAATTGATTGTTTTAAATCGATGAGAATCTTGATAAATAGTAAGAGGGCGTGGCAGCAAGCGGTGATGGTAAGAAGGAAATGACCGGTCGTAGAATTGTGTTCCACGGGAAGAGCCAACTTCAATCAACTCTTCTCCTAAACCTTGACCTCGACTGCTGGGCTCAATTCAATGTCTCGTGCACCTCTTTTCCCAAATAATAATTCTGGTGCGCAGCCTCATCCAACAGGCTCGGCCAATGGGTCTGGTCTACCTCGGGATATTCGCACACCGCCAGGAGGCACACGCCCACTTCAGATCACCCGACCGTCGCGTCCAAACAGCCCAAACAGCAATGCTGGATACGCGTCAAGTGGACCCAGCAGACCTATACGATCTGACATGAGGTCCAGACAACAGAACGACTATAACTATGGTGATTCCGGGTCTGTGCGTGCACCGGTCGATTATGGACGTGACAGTCAGGATCCTGGAGGGTATGGAGGTACAGGCTATGATGATATGTCCTACTCACGCTCGCGTGAGACAAACGGCCCTACTGCTCCAGTACGCCCTCCACCACGACGTGAGAGGGCTGGAACAACAAACACTATGCGTTCCGAGGGAACGGAGGAATCTGCTACTAGTCCAACGCTAACTGGTGTCATTTCGGCATTTCAGAATGCTGGTTCGCGTTCGCGTAAAGCAACTCTCGCAGACATGGAATACGAGCGGGAACGCGAGCAAGAGCGTGAGCAGGAGGAGGCACGTCAGCAGCGCATTCGTGAACGAGTGCCCGGAAGACGACCAAATGGGAAACAAAGGACATTGGGTGACATTGATGGTGCGCAAACTATTCAACAAAATACTAGCCACAACTATCTAATTGTGGTTGGCTACTGGGTTGCAGCTGTTCTCGACCAGATCAAGGATGAATGGGATTTTGTCATTGACCCGGACGTGAGATCTCATTGTTCAAGCATTATGTTGATGGTGACTGAGTCTCCCAGTTCAACCCAGTCGATCTTGCACTACAGCTCTTAGATGATGAGAATTCGAGCGGGAAGAGTATAGGCTCTTTCAGACGAACTAAACTTATGCTGTCGAAACAGCTCAAGGGCTCTGTTGATCGTGAGCTACGACTGCTTCTCCCAAGAGAGTTTCTTTTGAGTTTCGTTGATTAGGATACCACCAGGCTTTCGCTGCGTCGCTGCCCCATCACGCGTCTCTCTTTAGCCATCTCGAATTAGCACAGTCCCAGGTCAAGGAGGCTCGAGCGTCTCTGCTTGAATCTAAGGAAGCCCTTGGTAGCAAACGTGCAGACTTGGTTCAGATATGGTCCAGGGCAGAAACTATTGAAGAAATGATCCGAATATTGGACCAAATGTAAGTAATTAATTATCTATTACGGTCTTTCCTTCATCTATTATTTGACAGTGAATACTTGAAGAACGTTGGGGATGTGTTGGAAAGCCTCATATCCGAGAAGCGCTTTCTGCAGGCTACGGTGATTTTGGTTCGCAGCCTCAAGATGATTAACAAATCTGATATGCAAGAAATTGGTGCCCTTACTGATATTCGTGGTTATCTGATCTCCCAAGAAACGGTATGTTGCGTTGAATAGTGTTCACAGTTCAACCATTGCTAATTGCTATTAGTCTTTGCGAGAAATTTTAGTTGATGAACTGCATAATCACTTGTATCTTAAATCATTTTGGTGTGAATCTCGATGGGCTGCATATGTTCATGGTCAACAGTCCAGTAAGTGGCGCACTTGATCAAGCGTGTATCCTAATTGCTGAACAAATGGCAGTGCCAAAGGTCGAGTTTGAGGATGATTTGCCTACTGCTCATGCAAATCACGCCGTTAATACACGAAGATCACGCCTCACTCGTTTCCTTGATGATCTTGCTGTTCGACCTAATGAGTCATACTTCGACACTAGCGAAGCTAACTTGAGAGGTAACACGTCCATGGGCACAGATCATTCAATAAATTCATTTTCGTCGACCGTGCCTGGCGCCGACATAGATCATAACCCGGAATCAAACTCCTTCACTTATCTTGAAATGGTACTCGAATCTCTGGCTGTTCTCGGAAAGCTCGGCACTGCATTGGACGGCGTTGCACAACGCCTCCCCAATGAAATTTATTCCTTGATTGAAGCTACCTTAGAGGAGGTTTCGGAGCGCGTTGAATTTTCACGGCGCGAGTTGGCAGTCGACGTAGCTAGCCAGTCACTTGACCGACTTGACGTGTACGCGACTGTGCTTTTTTCTACATCCAGCCTTGGTGCTTCAACTACCTCTGCTGTGCCTACAAACCGGTCAAAAGATGGCTATCTTAGTGCTTCATCACTTCGTCTTGCGGCTTTAGAGTCCACGGCGAAGCACACAGATCATGAAGTTATCTTGGACCTTTTTTGGACATTGTATTCCAAGCTGGACGCCGTCATACAAGGCCTGCGTGTCGTTTATGAGGTCACAAACCGCATTAGCTCTGTGGGTTCTATTTTTGCTCCATATATGCATGTTATCAGCTCAACGGAAAGTTCTATAGAGGCGAGACTTCAAGGATTCTTCAGGAGCTAAACCAGGTTCTTTGTTTCCTCTTGCCGAGATTTGGTTGCCAATTAATGGCGAGGTGAATTGCGATACTATTTTGTGATGTGTGTATCTGAAACAATGCGTGTCAGGTCCGTACATTACTTAACGATTACATCACCGACGAGGAATCTGGTGTTGTAACAGGACGAAACCCTATTGCTTCTATAAACGAAGTTCTACGAGAAGGCAAAGCTACGAGAGACAAATCAGTCGTACGCTCATATGGTATAGCCTATATGACTTGCACTTATATGTGACACTAGTCTGCGTTCCGTTTTGGCGATACAGATGTTAAGGCTGCATCACGAACGCTTCGGCCTCATGAAGATGAACTTACACGCATTTTACGTGATACTGTCCCTGGCTTGGTTCAAGCACCTTCGGAAGGCACAGTTCAAGTTGCCCTCTTGGCTCTGGGAACAGATGAGCGAATGATGGGTCAAGGTCAACACCACCGCCTCCTTGTTCGGCCAGATGCCTTTCACGTTTCTGTTTTGTTCCAGCCAACACTTGCGTTCATGTCTCGAATTGCAGATGTTCTTCCTTCAGGATTGGAGTCCGCACGTGCTGCAGCGACAATTTTGGACGAGTTTGTACTTAAAATCTACCTCCCACAATTGGAAGAGAAAGTATTGCTACTCTTCCAGCAGGCTGTGAATGGTATATATAAAATGCATCCTCGAATTCAATCGATGAATAACACTCCTCTCGCAGGTCCGGAGGCTTTTCAGCCTGATCCCGCTTCGGCTCGACTATCTCCAGAACCGCTTATTAAGGCATGTCTGGCGCTTGCAAAACGCTTTTTATAAGCCTATGCGAACTGACAAATCTTACAGGCTAGCACTCATCTTATGGCACTCACCAATTCCCTTTGCATAATGCTACGAACATCGCCATTTCATCGTGAAAACTACGCACGATTAATTCTTGGAGTGATAATACAGTTTTACCAGCGCTGTTTCGACCGCTTTCAGCTTCTTGTGGCCCGCGACGTATTTAATGAAAGTGAAGGGATGGCATCGGTTGTTTTGGGCGCGCAGTGGGCTCAATCGTCACAATTTGGCTCGTGTCTGACTGAGCTGCTCGCTACGTCTGTAAGTGTATCATCAGCCTTTTTGAAAACTATGGGTGGCTGAAAACGATAAATAGGATAGCGATGCATCAGCCAGACAACAGCTGTGTAAACAGGAGATACAGCTCGAATTTGGTGCCCTTGCTTCTGATACAATATCACTAGACCAGCTTATTCCATCGAACCGCGTTCTTGCCGAACTCTGCAGTCTGTTCCGGAGTGTGGTAAGTCACAGAGTATCGAGGCTGTTCTAGCGTGTTCAATAGTAATAACCATCATAAGCTATGGTTCAGTGGCGAACTCAAAAATCTCAAAATTGCATCTGAAGAGCCTACCTCACCAACTTCTCCTGGATCTGTCGAGCCCTTATCAGCCAAAACACCACTTCCAAGCTCCCTGCCACAAATCCTACCAGTCAGTTCAGATGAACAGTTGAAACTTCCATTGTCAAAAGACATGGCTTTGTAGGCACACTCTTTTTCTTCGGTTTGACTCAGGTTGTTTAACGTTCATTGCTTTAAAGGCGCTTCCAGGCACTGCTCAAAACATATGACTTACTGGCAGAGCTAATTCTTTACACAATCCGCATGGATGTACGGTGCCGAACTATTTTCCATTTGGATAATACCCTAAAGAGCGTGAGTACGCTATACAGTAACTTTTCGGGTTTGTTTGACTGGGAACAGGGAAACTACTTCTTGGAACGCGAGCCAATGGAGCCAGACCCACACGTCATGTCTCTTCTTGCAGAGCTTGGTGATGTTGACGATGTCACTTCAGTATCGCTGCCACCGCGTGAACGACGGTGTGTAGATCTACTTTGGTTACGATCTTAATCTGATCCATTTGCTTTGGTTCATTCTGAAAAGCTTCGTCTTCGTTGGCTTGCCGGAATTAATTTCACACCTTCTGGTTTCGGGTGGAAAGTACATACATAAAGCAAACCCTGCAGGTATGCGCCGTATGCTGCGTAATGTCCGCGCATTAGAACAGGGCATCAAACGCCTAGCTTCTGCCCCTAATGCGATAGATGTCGATACATCTATGACTCAAGCTCGCCAATACTACAACATGTTTTTCCTCTCTCCAACTGTGCGTGCTTCGTGCCGTTATGTGTTGTTCAATCCTCCTAACGCTTCTTGTTGTTGACAGGAAATGTTGGAAGGGGTCAAAATAAAGCAAACTTTTGCTTTTGAAGAGTACAAAACAATGCTTGGCCTTCAATGCGGTGTTGATCCTTCACTGGGTGATGCTGGCGCTCAGTCAGCGACCAACAAAAGCTACAGTATGTATCTTATTGATTTGCATGGTTTGGAGATAGAAGGTGGTAGCGCAGCAGATGCATAAACTTAGCCTCATATATATATTTGTGTGCTCGCTATTACAAACATCTTGGAATATCACCAAGTGTCTGAGTCAGCTGCTCGCCAGGACGATTCAGACCATCGAATATTCAAGGATCCTTTTTTGCAATAGGTTCTTATATGCAAGAATCCCTGCCCGTGCCTCCCATGTCTCTTATACACACTTATCATATCTATCCTGAGGGTCGCTAAAACTGAGTTTCAATTGCAACTCGGCGGGAATCACTAGGTGATGAACATCGATGAACGCTTGAACTCCGTAGTACAGTTTAGTTAGCCAACGGCCGACCGGATTGGAAGGTTCTACTAAGTGGTATGCTGGCCCTATGTTAACTATAAATAATCATTGTATTTGTTACCATCTTTGTCACACAAGAGCAGAGCTGAGGTTTTTGTCGAAAGGTGGTGACTCGGATGACCACCTGTAACCACCATATGAGGTCCGATCCGAAACTTGAAAATAATGCCGCGCTGCGAGGCTGCACAATCAAAGCACTGACGACAACAATGACCACATGCCACCGGCTTGATGGCTTGCGTTCTATGCACTTCTTACAACAACCGTCCTCGAGCTACCCTTCTCGCACCGCATGGATCCACAGCGAACGTTTACCTTCCCTACACCAACGCCTACCAATTCTTGCCGAGTTCTTCATCAGTTTTTATTCTTCTCGTATAAGCTATCCGAAGCTCTCTCCACGAACGTGCTTTGCTAGCTATATTTGCATGCAAAAAGAACCAGGATTTGGCCAATTGCCTCTGAGGCAGCGAAGTAGGAAGTTGCGCATATAAATGGGATAATTTTATTCACAGGTAG
>JAZHGK010002917.1:0-15496 GCA_037855215.1 Waitea zeae
GATGTCTGCACTGACTTGTAAAAGGAGGATGATCGGAGAGGCATTTGGCTAGTACGAGTCAAGTGAGGACACAGCACTTTAAGTCGCTGTTACTTTGGCTAGATGGCTGGTGTTGTATGTGTTATCGAGTGTAGGAGTATATAAATGTATAGAACAAATGCAATTCGCAACAAAAGTATCAGTCTTTGTGAACGGTTTGGAGTTGAAATTGTATCAGTGCCAAAAAATGAGGCCTTCAAAAATAATCGAGACGCCCTCAAGTTCATCTTGGCCATTGACTCCAAAAGAGCAAAGGTTGATTAAACCACTTCCAATAGGCATAATAAATTTTGGTGAGTGAAAGTAAGTAATTGAGCCTTATCGCGTCTTGTGACAAACCAATACAAATTGGTTGAGCTGCGGCCGATTGAAAACACCTCCGTCGCCTACTAATTAGCCCGGAGGAGGGCCGGCCGAGTGTAGTCCCACTCAGCGTCCATAATGAAGTTTTTCCTCTGGTGTGGATATGTAGCCCTACTTGCACCCTTAGCGGTCCCAGAAGAGCTAGCATACTCCAGGCTGAACAAACGTCGGCCAACAAAAAAACCACCAGGTGTAGTTACTGAGCCATGCGCCACAATCAAATGACAGGCTATCGCACTCTAACAATATTGTATTGGCCACTTGCAACACCGCGTTCAGCACGTACTTGCGAACTACTAAAAATATAACCGAGTTCACCAGATTGCAGTAAGTACACTTGGTCCTGCCTACATACAAGTTCACTCGGCTTCAATAGGTGAACACATGGATAGTTAAAATTACCAGTACGTACTGCAAAGTCTATAATCAAAGTTAGATCTCTTTGGTTGCGCCAGTGGCAAATTTTCGGTTGGAAAGCTTGGAAAAGATTGAAGATGACTAGCTTCCACAAGCATACTAATACTGCTTAGTGCAATCTGAGCGTCTCGATGACACCAAACATTTATAAGAACAAAGACCACATCACTGCCGAGTATGACTACTGATTGTATACAGCACCTATGTGAGTTCACCTTGACGAGTCAAAAGCACACAACTGCCTTCTTCCTGATCAATCGATCACCACTAGTACCAGTAATGGGTTTTGTTAATCCGAGTCAAGCAGTAAACTCGCTTATCAACAAGGTGTAATGAGTGACGTCACGCGTGCCTGATGCGTGACGACCCGCCGGCTCACCTGGCCGGTAGTGGGATTCATTTGGTTCGGCGTCTCTTTCGCTCTATCGTTCACCATCCTTGCGCTTGTTAGATTCAGTTCTCTTCCTCATTATTTGCTTTTTGCCCCAACCTTCAGATTGCTTTATCATGAATCTTCGCCGCTCTACACGGCTCAGGGATGCTGAACAAACAAAGGCCGAACACGGAAGGCTACATGACCAAGATGACAATTCTGGCACCAGTGAACCACTCCGGAAGAGAGTCAAGATGACTGGGGGTACCGAGGAAGGCGGTATCCCCGAAGCTTCAACTTCCACGCATGAATTCATCAAATCCAAGGGCACAAATCAACGAAACCCGCAAGCCATTGCGCCTAAGCGAAGGAAAAGAGCAAAGAAGGCAGGAAAGCTCGTCCTACTTCTTCAAATGCCACTTGACGTCTTGTATCACGTAAGCGCGAACGCCACTCTGACTAGTGTGTTTCCATAGCTCAAAACTATTCTCCGCTCTTAGATTCTTGGATATCTTGAGCCATTGGACCTCTTGCGAGTAAGTATGCTTAACAAAGCTTTCCGTGTTGCCGTCGCGAGCCGCTCTGCACGGAGTGTGTGGATTACTACCCTGAAATATGCCCATCGTCCACCCCCTCCATGTCCTGAAGACATGACCGAGATTGGTTATATTCGGATGCTGTACGAGCCACACTGCTGGGTATGCTATATCTCACTCCAAAAGTGGTTGGTGTAATGATTGATGCTCCTACATGCACTGCAGTTTTGCAATGGGCTAGCTCTTCGCAACTCCCCGTGGCCGTTTGCGCTTCGAGTGCGTTACTGCCGGTCATGTGCTGTCAATGGGGATTTGTAAGTTCGGCTATAGGAGTGTTCCCTACTTTTCGCTGAGCATCTTTAGGTTCACTCCTGTGTATTCTGCTAACTTCTCGGACCTTCAAGAAGAACTATTGAGGCTCCGTGCGGTTCCGTGCAGTTCAGGCCCCGATCCGTGTTTGTTGAAAACAAATTCATAGACTTGATGGCATACTAATGTTATACGGACTTTTTCTACAGTGCGTAGTGCAGGCCGATACTGTAATATTGTCATGAATAAAACACTGCAGCGCATCGTAACAGAATATCAGAGCGCCGTTGCTGATGGTGAAGATCAACGCTTAGTGATTTCGCGTATGGCTAATCGAACAAAAGTTATTGAGAAAGTGCGCATTCTTCGATCTATTCTTCTACTCTTAGTAGATTAATTATTTATCTGCTTTACAGCATGCAGATGAGTGTTATCGCTGGCAGATGGAAAATGTGAAAGAACGGGAGGACGAGCTAGCTGATATCCGTGGAGCTCGTCAACAAGAGTAAATTTTTCTGTCTACTCCTGAAACAGCCTGTCATAATTTCTTTGTTTCAGTATCATCCGGCGCCTGAAGGAGTTAGGCTGGGAAGAAGAGATTAACAAAATGACCACTTACAGTCGCTACTCATTTATGCGGCACAAGCATATGGGCGTTAGCAAGAAGTTGACAGATCGTGGTATGATTCCGTCTATCCTAAGTTCCCGCTTGTTTGGATTCAAACGTTCTACATTTTCAGGGTGGGAAAAAATCAAAGATGACCTCGTGAGGTATATGGAAGATGCCAGAAGTGCCCGTCTACACCAACCTTATTTACATGGATTTGGAGGGTTCTACGGACCACCATATGGCATCGACTACGACGACTATGACTCAGAGGAGCTCGCAGAGATGGAAGACGAGATGATGTTTGGGGACATGTTTGGGGACATGTGGGAATCAGACGACGAGTACGACGATTATGAGGAAGAAAATCCAGGTGGATGGTAAGTTGGTTACCCAGTCTTGATGAACTTTATGGCTGTTGACATGAAATATTCTAGCATAATTGCCTGAAATAAGGTTCAATTAGTACATGCTCCCTTCAGATACAGAAGAGAAGGCTTTGAAGTGTAAGTTTGAAGAGGTTGACGTTTCATACGCCTATATTTTATCCAGTAATAACTGTAATTATAGTGGTGTATACTGTAGTACACGTGCGATAGCTTGTCCTGTTCTCTCGGCAGCGAACCGTCTGCTTAATATAGGCGGATTATACTTGGACGCTGCAATTACATGCTGAATACGTATCGCTGGTTTTGCACTGTGTCAAAGGACTTTACATGCACCTGGTGGTACTACTGAATTTGCACAATAGACTTTAGCTTATGTACAACAACCCAAATGGCCGAAGAGCCAAAAGTTACCAGTCACACTTCAATTTTTGGCTGTTATGAGTCCTTTGCTTGGCTGATATAAGGGAAGAGCATTGTCCTATCTGACTACGTATCACAAGCAACTTTCGATGATGGTCATTTCATGTGATTGTGTGCGTCTAATACGCTAGGTAAGCCTTCATTAACCAACCAAGGTCAAGTCGCGCCATTGGAGCACTTGATCCAGAGTGTTACCAAGACAAAAATAGTTCCGAGGTTGCAAACCGAGCTTTCCTTAGGACTTGGCGTCTTGACCATTTGGGCGAGGCCGTTCACGCAGCATACGGAGAATAGTGTCGAAGACAACAACAAAGTCGCCGTTTTTAGCAACTTCCGAATTGATCACATTCGAAATAATCTCTCCCTCTATGTCCGTTTCGCTGGCGAGGGCTA
The DNA here is from genome assembly GCA_037855215.1 of Waitea zeae. Classification (NCBI taxonomy): domain Eukaryota; kingdom Fungi; phylum Basidiomycota; class Agaricomycetes; order Corticiales; family Corticiaceae; genus Waitea; species Waitea zeae. The sequence continues at coordinate 3,847 of JAZHGK010002917.1, forward strand.
TGCAGAAACGACTCAGAGCGACCCGGAGCGCCATGTCGGGGGTCGTAGCACCATTCAGCTCGTTGCGGAGGCGGGTCGCTTCTGCTTTGGCAGAGTCGCGCTCCAGTATTAGCTGTTGCACCAGTCGCTCTTGCTCGTGTAAGCGGCGGGTCACTCCTGCGAGCTCAGGAGCAGCGGAAGCAGCAGCCTTGGAGCGCTCGTTCTCAATAAGCTGCACGAGCGCGTCGGCGCTTCGGAAGATAGTTGGGGAGGCTATCGCCCCGCCGTTGCCTCGCTGGACAACATTTCCAGGTTGGCCAGGAGGGTGTGCGAATTTGGGAGCCGCAGATCCAGTTGGTTGACCGTTTGACATCGATAGCTAGCTGCAGAGAGGACTTGATAGGCTGATGCCAGCGGTGGAGAAAGCGCAAAGATGGTTATGGTCGATGTTCAACGAGGGTCCTTGGACTTTGGACCCTGTGTTGACTAGACGCTCACACCCCGGCTTTCAAATTCATCTCTTCGGGCCAGTGACAGCTGCGCCAATCTCATTTCCGACAATCTGCAACAAACGCTTGGGCTACGATACTGAGCTTACCGTCCAAAACTTCTCGTTAGCCTGTTTGGTGCTTGACAAGAATAGAAGCAACATGCATGCGCATCCTGTGCGACAGCACATCCCGCAACCGCCTCATAGTGCGGGCCAAGGAATAAAGGGTGCATGACCATTTGTCCTCGCAGCAAAAGACTCACAACCTAATAGCTTCCTGTATTAGGATTCAGAACTGCGATCGACTTTTCGCAGATTCCTTCACCTGTTGATGCTGCCGAGCACGACCGTGCACGATGGGAGCGGCAGTGGTTTACAACTCTCCCGGATCAGCGTGTTCCGCTTTCCACCACTGACTTTCTGGCCATTGATCAGGGTACGTACAACAAAACAACATAGGCCTGCTTATTTACTGCTTTTAGGCAATGCATCTCCCAAGTTCATTCGCGCAACCACGTGGAACCTCCCTTCTTCATCTCGTCTGGCGCGTGACTGCGCAATCCCGATTGCTGCGATTGTCCAGCCGCTTGCCGAGCTAGATTACTACGGACGCGAAGAACCGCTTCCGCTCATCGACACAGGCGAGCACGGTCCTGCACGATGTAAAGAGTGCAGAGGATATATCAATCCTTGGTGTCTATGGGTTTCGGGAGGAGGGAGATGGAAATGCAATCTGTGCGGACACGAGAATGAAGGTGTGTGTTTGTAGATATCTCCAAGGCTTATTATAACGATACCTATACATCCTAGTCGAATCGCATTATTTTTCCAACCTGGACGGAAGCGGCCTCCGCCTTGACCATCTACAGCGCCCGGAATTAAACAAGGGCGTTGTCGACTTCGCTGTCCCAGAAGCGTACTGGGCTACGCATCCTAAGCATCAGTTCTCATCGTCCTTCTACTCGCATGAGCCTTTACCGACCGAAGGCTTCCGTGCACCAGCACCAATGGATTACGTTTTTGTTTTTGAGACCACTCTTGAAGGTGTGAACTCGGGATTTTTACGTGCTGCATGCGATGCTCTTCTCAGGGTTTTATATGGCGCCGTGGCGGAGGATGGGACTGTATTGGTTAAGCCTAGTATACCTTCCTGCAGCAAGGTGGCTATCGTAACTTTTGATGGAGCCATTAGCTTCTACAACTTATCGGTGACGTATAAAATTATACCTTATACAGTACCCTTATCTAACGCAAATATCTCAGGCTGGATTAACTCAACCCCAAATGCTCGTTGTTGGTGATCTTGAAGAGGTTTTTGCGCCTATGCGAGAAGGCCTTTTTGTCGATCCTCAGGAATCGCGGTAGCCTTTTTGCGTCTTGCAAGTCGGAATATCAGACTGACAAACTCGCTGTAGTTCCGTCATCGAGCTCTTGCTTCATTCTCTGTCCACGCCAGCGCTCACCTCGACCCAAAACTGTCTTGGTAGCGCCGTGCGTGGCGCACTGTCCACGCTTGTACGCATTCTACTTCATCCCTCCTTTTTACTCGCACCGTTTGACAAACCGTAAGCTCTATAGGCTGGGCGCGGTGGGCAGGTCGTAGTGTTCGCCTCTACTTTACCCAATTTGGGCCCGGACACGTTATCACCGCGCATAGATGAGGCTAGATTGTACGACACGGACAAAGAGAAGGACCTAATCGGGCCTAGGGATAGGCGGTGGTCGCAGCTTGGCGAAGAATGTGCCGAGCAGGGCGTGGGGATCAACGTGTTTGTGGCACCTAGTGCGTTCATTGACGTTGGATCAATTGGTGTGTTCGCAGTTTAGACTTTGTGACATACAAGCTACTTACGGGCATGGAGCGTAGGCGCCGTAGTGAATGCAAGCGGAGGAGAACTCTTCTTCCATCCTCGCTTTGATTTTGTGAGGGATACCTCCACGCTGGATTCGCAGGTCCGTCGACTTATTACGCGCATGACTGGGTACAGCTGTCTACTCAAAGTTCGTTGCTCGAAAGGTATGTCTGTCACTTTCCTGTCCTATAGTTGCAAGCTCACTCTAGACTTAGGGCTCCGCGTTACTGAGCATCATGGCAACTTCTCTCTGAACCCTAGTACAGGCGATCTTGCACTCGGGGTAGCGCACGCAGACACTGCATTTTCCGTCGAGTTCGCACACACTACCAAGCTGGACACACGAGAATATGCGCATATCCAGTCGGCACTGCTCTACACATCTGTTGATGGACAGAGGAGAGTGAGAGTGTGTAACCTTGCGCTTCAAGTTGCAGACCTCGCAGGAAACGTGTTCAAGCATGCAGACATGGATGCAGTTGTTGCACACTTTGCTAAAGAGAGTGAGCACCTCTACCTTTATTGTCAAGAAAAATAGCTTAACTTTTTGGATTTAAAGCCATGGCGAAGCTCTCAACAACCAAGTCTACATTAGTTAAGGAGGACCTAACGGACAAATGTGCATCAATATTACTCGGTTACAGAAGAAATTGTGCAATAACTACACCAGCCTCTCAGGTTAGCCGCACAAGCCTCATCTTCAACACGTATTGCTAACTGCTTGATGGCAGCTCATTCTCCCGGAAGTCTTCCAGGCTTTGCCCGCGTTTGTGCTGGGAATACTCAAGACGAAACCGCTGAAAGGTGTGAAATGGATTACTTCTGCAATTTACTGGGCTGATGGATCTTCTTTAGGCCCATCTGTAGCCTCCGATGTGCGCAACTATTATGTCCACCGCCTGTTGTCTGCCTCAGCACGACATATAATCCATCATATGTATCCTCGTGTTCTTGCTGTTCACGATCTCGACGACGTGATTGCACTTCCTGACCCAACGACTGGCGTGATCGAGACACCATCATGCATGAGGAGTAGCCATTTGTTTATGGAGGCCCACGGGATATATATCGCAGGTACGCTAATACGAGATATCAAAGCCGTCCACGGGGGGTTAATTTAGAGTAATACAGAGAACGAGGAGATGACCATCGTGTGGGTCGGCCTGGCGGTCTCGCCGCAACAATTACGTGATTTGTTTGGAGTGGATGACATTGTTGCGCTCTCACCTCAGCTCGTTGGAATATTCAGCTCTTGATTTTTTCTATGGTTTACTTACAAAACCCCTTTTTTCTCAGGTTGAACTTCCGGTGCTAGAGACAAAACTCTCAATGCAGGTGCGCAACATCCTCGCAGACCGTGTAACACAGCGTGGCGGTCGTCGTACGCGTTTGCTTCTCGCACGGCAAAACACGGACGGCACGGAGATCGAGTTTGCCGACCTGTTAGTCGAGGATCAAAATAATGGGGCAATGTCATACGTGGACTGTAGGTCTTTTTTTCACATCGTTGGCATCTATTTCCGTCCACTCATTACGCACATTCAGACCTTTGCCAGATTCACAAGCAAATACACACTGTGGTGAGTGGGGTTTTATGAATTTTGTTATATATCTTGGTCAAGACTAACGCGTTGGATTAGCTTACCGAGGGAGGGTCTATCGGTGGAAGTTCAGTCCTCCGCGGAACGCCGTGGTGATAAATTGGACCGCGCTTTCTAGACTGTTCACGAAACCTACTAAATTCATCACTGCATTCATCTCGGTAAACGTATGTCGTGTAAGTTTAGTCAAGTTTTACTTAAATAGAGTCATACTTGTTTGTTTGTAAACGGCTCACGGACGACCACTGGCCTTCCGCATATGAAAATATTCGTAGTGTAAAGACTCGTTTGCTCACGTCTGATAGCCTGTGTGCTCAGCCTCGTCGCGATTTTCTCATCATAGCCGTGATCGAGAAAGAATTCGCCTTTATTTGTTACGTATGGACCCCAGCGATCGGCATCGAAACCTGCATGCACCGTACACATTATGCGTGTTTAATTTACCTTCAGTGCATTCCTGCTCACTAATACACCACTGGATGCTGAGTTTGATCTAGTATTACTCCTCCTGAATACTGATTTCTCTCCCGAGTCGCAACACTTGCGAAAGTGCGAGAGGTAGGTAGTGAGATCTGGCCTCATCTGGCACTAGTACTGTTATGTACTAGTGTCGTCCCGGGTTAACCGGTGGTAGCGGACGATTCCGACCTGTACGTGTTTGGGTGGTCGAGGGGTGGGGCAGCGAGTCCGCCGAGGAAGCAGCCTCGCCCTCGGCCCTCCCTTACTTAAGCGAGCTCAGTATTTGTGTGTCCAACTATTCGAATTTTGACTGGGCCCTACCCCGCGGAGGGTACTGAAAGGGAGAAATATCGGTTGGTTGAAGGACAACGGTTGGATTCCTCTGTCTCCTTTTGGAACTTGCTACAAAACCACTTCATCGAGCTACTATCGATATTAATCGTCGTAGGCCCACGATGATAAGAAAGGGCGATGCCACGAGCTGTGTCATTAGAGCAGCGGGGTCTATAATGCGTGAACAAAAAGTCCCAAAAAAGGGACGCAGCAAAATAAGGCCAAACAAGCCGTCCTCTCTTCCCGTGTTCTTCGTTGGCCGCCCCCGCTAGACTCCCTCTTTGCCTCCGCCGTCGTTGTCCGTCTGTCCGCTCAGCCGGCGTCGACAACCCACTCTTATCCTCTCTTTCCCCTCTCCCGAACTCCTATAGTCCTCCCATCTCCTCTTCAGGAGCCCATCTACCACCTATCCTTTGATCTTTTTCTCAATTTTGTTTCAGTAGTAATCAACCAACCACCTCGCCGCCGACTCGTCTGGCGTACGGCCGCCACGCTCAACAGCGTCTAACCCGACTCAGTACCGACGACCATGTCCGAACACGTTCCCACCGCGGGCGCCCTGCGTCAACAGCTCCAGGCCCTGCTCGACGAGAAGGAGAAACAGCTCCAACACGCAGGCACGCTCGGTCAGCGCGTGCTCGAACAGCAAATGGAACTCGAGGAGCGCGTGAGCCACCTCCGCGACCTCGACGCCCAAATGGACCGCGACGACGACGACGACGTGCCGGCGGACGTGCGCGAGCGTTACCGCATGCTCGTGCAAACCGTCCATGGGTGGGACGCGGACAACAGTCGGCTGACGGAGGCGCTCGCGAGCAAGGTTGGTGTTAAATGCGGTGTCCATTAATACACGCATACAAAAGAGGCTGACTATTTTTTTGTGTACTTTCCCAGCGCTCGCAACCTTCTCCTATCCCTCAACATCTTGCAGACATATCCGGTGCAGGCGATCTCTCCCGCGAAGAGCCCGAACGCTCTCACAAGTCTGGCCAGCAAACCGCCGCGCAATCCCGCCGCGCGAAGAATGCCGCACATCGGCAGAACGATGTTGGTAAGCATAATGCCGCCCCATCATTTCATTTCCGATCAGTTTAATTAACCACGGGCGCTTTCTTTCTCCTTTCCAACCCCAGAGTTCGCATTCGAGATTGGTAGCGGCTTGCTCACAGAGGTCAGGCGGCTTCAAAGCCTGCTCGCGGAACGCGACAGGGCCATTCAGGATATGAAGGAGGAGAAGGACGACCTCGAAAAGACCGTGGAGACTTTGCGAGTTGCACTCAAGGAGCAAGAGCAGGGCGCTGGTGCGTTGCCTCGTGGCGTTCCATTCCACTTTCACATGGGCTGATAAGCATGTGTTTTCCATTCATTTAGACAAGTTCAAGGAAGAGAACTGGAACCTCGAAGTGTCCATGCAGGAGCTGAAAGCACAGCTTGCCGAATCCCAGTCCTCCGTTCAGCGCCTCGAGGGCGACCAAAAGCGCTTGAACAAGCAACTTCTCAGTGCCCGAGAAACCGCTGACGCACACAAGACCGAGGCTGAGCGTGTGCAGACTGCCTACAACGAATTCAAGGCGAAACACGAGACCATCGTCGCTCAGGCTCGCAAACACGCCGCTGGCCTCGCACGCGACAAGTCTGACCTCCAGCAGGCGCTGGACAAGACCAAGGCAGAGCTCGCAAAGACCAGCAAGCGTCTTGTTCCTGCTCGAGTTAACACTCCTAATGGCGCGGCTCGAACTGGGGCAACGAACACTCCTATCGCGGACGATGACGACGTGTTCTCAAACAGCCTCGCTATGTCGACGCGCAGCCGAAGAGGAGGCGATGGCTTGTTTTCGTCCTCGGGCGACTTTGCTGACCTCGTGGCAGACGACGAAGAGGCTGATGGCACACCTTCCAAGGCGCAACGCAATCGCTCATTCTTCTCGTCCAACTCGGCCCATCCTGCGAATGAGGTTGAGGCGCTCCAGCAACGTCTCGCTCATGCTCAACGCCAGATTGGCACACTCCGCTCGACGCTTCAGAAAGAGAAGGAAAGCAAGATTGAGCTTCGTAAGCGACTCGAGGCAACTCCAGCGACAACCGCGCCAGTGGTTGAAGACAAACTTCCTTCTGAGGACGAGGAAGAACCTCAGGAAGTCATCGAGGACGTCGAGGAAGAGGACCATCATGTCAGTCGTCGCAGCAAGGTTACCTCCCCCCGCTCAATGCGTGGTGGTCGCGGTGGTCGTGGCTCCCGTGGCCGTGGAAGCGGTCGCGGAAGCAGGCGTGGTGGACTTTCTCTTGTCGAACGCCTCAAGCGCGCCTCGTTCTCTCCTGGCAGCGACAACGACAACGACAACGATGAAGAATACCTCGACGACGAAGTACAGCACATACCTGCATCTACATCTGGCTCGCGCCCACCCTTGCCTGCCGCATTCTTCTCTGCTACTTCGCCTCCACCCAGCTCTTACCCGTACCAAGAGGAACCAGATATGTTCTCTGATGCCCCAACTTCACCCACTTCACCAATTGCACGTGACCCACCTTCGCGAGCGAGTATCGATGGCATGGACCCAGAATTTGCGAACGTTCTCAAGCGAACTTCCTCTCATCAGCCTTCAGCAACGAGTGTCCTGGCCGAGAAGCCCGCACAGTCAAGGAATGCCGTTGGTACCTTCTCTCGCCGTCGTGGAGGTTCGGCGTTCCAGACTGCTCGTCCACCATCCGTCGTCACCGGTCAAGTTGGCGCACTCGCATTCGAGCTTGGTATGGGCGAGGAAAGTATAATGGCCGGTCTCCGAGAGGAACGCGAGTTAGTTGAGGGCACCACTCAGACTGAGGCAGCTCCTGTACCTGTTCGCACGGAGATGGGTATTACCACCGATCCAATCGAGCCAGAAGTCAAGATTGTTGAGGTCGTACGCGAAGTCACCAAGGAGGTTCCTGTCATCCAGGAGGTGGTCAAGGAGGTCGAAGTGATCAAGGAAGTCATTCGCGAGGTGCCTGTCGACCGTGAGGTCATCAAAGAGGTCGAGGTAGTCAAAGAGGTTGTGCGCGAAGTTCCTGTCATCCAAGAAGTCATCAAAGAGGTTGTGCGCGAGGTGCCCGTCGTGCAGATCCAGGAAGTCGTCAAGGAAGTCGAAGTTATCAAAGAGGTCATCAAGGAGGTCCCTGTTGACCGTGAGGTCATCCGTGAGGTGGATCGTGAAGTCGTGCGCGAGGTTCCTGTCGACCGGGAAGTAGTCAAGGAAGTGGAAGTGGTCAAGGAGGTTGTGAAAGAGGTCCCTGTCGACAGAGAAGTGGAAGTCGTGCGCGAGGTACCGGTGGTGAAGGAGGTCATCAAGGAGGTGCCAGTGGACCGCGAAGTCGTGCGCGAGGTTCCTGTGGTTCAAGAAGTCATCAGAGAGGTGCCCGTAGAAGTCATTAAAGAGGTTGTGAAGGAGGTGCCCGTCGAGATCATCAAGGAGGTGGAGGTTGTCCGTGAAGTGCAGGTGCCCGTGGAGGTCATCAAGGAGGTCCTCGTTGATCGTGAAGTCACCAAGGAGGTTCCTGTCGAGGTCATCAAGGAGGTTCCTGTCGATCGCGAAGTCATTAGGGAGGTCCCTGTCGAGGTTATCAAGGAGGTCGAAGTCGTGCGCGAGGTTCAAGTTCCCGTTGAAATTATCAAGGAAGTACCTGTGGACCGCGAGGTCATCCGCGAGGTGCCTGTGGAAGTGATCAAGGAAGTGGAAGTTGTGCGCGAAGTGCCAACTCTGCCTGCACGTGATCTTGTTGAGTCAGCCACACAGACTCTTCCACCGCCTTCGCTGCCAGCCACTGTCAGCGTGAACACTCAGACACCTGTCGAGCCTACAATTGCCACATCCAACGTGCACACCCAGACCCCGGCACCGATCGCCATCCCATTGCCGATCAAGGCTGATGCAGACACTCAGACGACCTCTCCCAAGGCTGTGCACGCAGGCATTCAGTCTCTTAACAGCGACGAGGATGACGAGGACAGCGAATTCACACGTTCGCGCCGCGCGACGCTCACCCAACGCGACTTGCCCCGCATCGTCACCACCGCGGCTGCCGCTACTATGGTCCCCGCGCACGTCGAAACAGACGAGGAATTTGTCGATGTCGCTCCCGGCCTTCCTTCGGCGGCCGACTCTGTCTCAGACTTCCACTCGATCATGACCGTCACCGACAATGAGATCTCCGACTCTGACCGCGAGGACGAGAGCGTTGATGCGAACTCGACTCGGGCATCTGGGTCGCCAGTTGTCGAGGCGCCAAAGCGTACGTTTGAGGACAAGGGCATCGAGGCAGATATCTCTCTTCAGGCTCCTGAACCTGCCGCGGTTCACGCACCCGCTGTCGAGACTAAGCGCGACATCAAGGACATGTCGATACAGACAGATGAGTGGAAGCCCGCATCCGCATTACCCGAGACTCCAGCAAGGCAGACCGCTGCGCCAGTGTTCATGCCCGTCGGTGCCTCGCCTTCGACTCCGCTTCACCGTGTCCCCACTGCGCAGCAGCAATTCCAATTCATCCCTTCGCCGACGGCGGGTCCATCTTCAATCGCTTTGCCCTCTCCAACTGGCACGCCTGCCCGAGATGGCTCTTACCGCGATTCTTCCACGACGTTCATTCCTCGCCAGCGTGCATCCCTCGCCGAACGTCGGCAGAGTATTGAATCCGCACTCTCCTCGTACGCTGACCATGAGCCATCCCGCTCGCGCAAGTCATCTGTACAGACTACGCCACAGCAGCAAGTCGTGGTCGACAAGACTCGCCCGCCGATGATGGCGCTTCCACCTCCGCCTCGTGCTCCTCCGCCTCCGAAGTCCGTTGGCGCGGCGACCTCGCCGTTGTCAGTGATGGCCCCACCGGCGTTCATCCCAGAGCGTCGCGTGCCAACCATGTCTAATGCTTCGGATGAGCCACCGCGTCGGCCCTCATCTCCTCCTCCACCAGAGCTTATCAAGCGTGCGACGACTCCGCTCAACACTGGTGCCAACCTTGCTCCCTCACGCAGCATGTATGGATCCATTCGCCAAGCAGGCTCGAGTATGCCGCCCACTAGTACGACTGTGCGCCAACCACCGTCGACAAGTTCTTTCCGCTCCGCAGCTGCCGCTGCGTCCGCTGCATCCTCGAACGGTGCTCTTCTTGCGCCTGCGACAGTCCGTGGTCGTCGCGAGCTCTCTACCACTTCTCTTCAGAGCACCGGAAGCGTCGCGTCGCCTCGCTCGTCGGTCTCGTCTGACCATCATATGAACGGCGCTGCGCCGGCTCCGGAATGGTCGGGTCACCAACACCGCCCGAGCATCAGTTCTGGCTCTGGTGGCCATACGGATCCCTCGATGATCCACGCAATCACGCAAACGATGATAGGCGAGTATCTTTACAAATACACGCGGCGCCCAATCGGCAAGGGCTACGGAGAGCGCAGGCACAAGCGTTTCTTCTGGATCCATCCCTATACGAAGACATTATACTGGGGTGCAGCAGACCCGGGCTCATCAAATGCTGCAGAGTCTACTGCTAAGAGCGGTGTGTTTAATTTGTTTCTCTTTGTTTGCAGTGTGCTCACTTCGACTATTATAGCCTTCATTGACGGCGTCCGTTCTGTGCTTGATCCCAACCCCATGCCGCCTGGCTTGTACCAATACAGTATCGTTGTGAACACTCCTCAGCGCGAGATGAAGTTCACCGCGCCCACCAAGGAACGCCATGATATTTGGCTAAATGTAAGCTGTATCTCTTAACTTGGCGTAATTGTACTCAGCCCTTTCCTCCCAGGCACTCCAATTCCTCCTTACTCGCCAGGCGAGTGCCAGTGGCAATGGTTTGCATGAAATTCCTCCGAGCCCGCTTTCTGGTCAGCCTGATGAGGATGATGAGGAGTACGACCACCACTCCCCTCGGCCTGGATTCCCTGGCAGTCCTGACAGTCATCGCAGCAGCCGACGATCAATCAACAACATCACCCCTCGTGGTCATCGTAGTGTCTCGCAGCTTTCATCGCGTAACTCTCTCCACAAACGCTCCGGCACTCCTGCAGCCGAGTACCTGCGCTGGTCAGATCGTGACGCTACTTCTCCATATAGTCCCACCTACGACCGCTCGTTCGAACACGGACATCCCATTGAGGACGACGCCGAGGATCTCGATTTTGAACTAAACGAGGAGAACCTATCTGACGGCGGCTTCGACGGGCTCGAGAACGTGCGGGCGTGCTGCGATGGGCGGCATACGGTTGGAAACCATCATCATCACCATCATGCGCAGGTGCCTGAACCTGAATCTCAACGCGCCCCGTCACGAAATGGGGGCCGCCTCCTTTCTGCTCAACCTGTTGAGCCTGCCAACCGCCCGAACTCTCCGTCTGGGTGGTCCATGCGCTCTCGTGCTGGCAGCACAAGCTCACGTTCCGGCCTCAACTTCTTCAACAGGTTTGGGTCAACACGGTCCACAAAAACCGCAGTTGCCAACCGATAGCCGTTCCCTCTCCTCTTATACACATGTTGTTGGGTTTTCTTGATCTTATCATCTTGCTTTTTGTGCTCTCATCCCAAATCCGTTACTCTCCTTTATAATGGACGTCGTATTCACTTTTCATTCACAATACCTACTTTGCGTTTTGCGCTTTAGCGCCCCAGACACTCATTTCTATACCGTTTCATTTGGCATATGCCCATCTCTGTACATTGGTGCACTCTCGTTATCTCTCTAGCTTGTCATCTTCAGCAGATTCAATTTGCATATTGGAATGTTATACTTTGGATACCTTGAAATTTTGCTAGCACAGTATAGTTAGCCTGAGATTGCTTCGAATCTGTTGAACAGCTGCTTGGCCACAGCGACAAAAGCGACTAGCTCGTATCGGATCGTACTGGGTATCCCCAAATAAGTATGAGGGTTTGTTAATTGAGGCCAAAAGCCAAAGTGTTACAGAT
>JAZHGK010002931.1:0-33131 GCA_037855215.1 Waitea zeae
TCGACGCTGCACCCTCTGGTGGTTGGGTAGCATCCGTCGACGCTGCACCCTCTGGTGGTTGGGCAGCCTCCGTCGACGCTGCACCCTCTGGTGAAAGGAAAGACACTGCAGAAACTTCGTCTTCTGGCGGTTGGGCTACAGTACTCGACGATGCTAAGGGATCGAGTACTGCATCGAAAGACGATGGAGGATGGGGCATCAGCAGCAAGGATCTCATTCCGTGGGGGACAGTTCCGAAAGAAGTCAGCGCACGAGACGCAGTCGGCAAGGATGCTGGTGGGTGGGGCGGATGGAACTCGAGCAGCAATAGTACTGGAGGACAATGGGGCTCGAGCAGCAACAGTACTGGAGGACAGTGGGGCACGAGCAGCAATAACACCGGGGGACAATGGGTTTCAAACAACAGTGATACTAGAAAGGAACCCGTTGGCTCAGAAAACGGTGAGTCAGACCTCTGATCAACTTTTCTGACAGTTGCCATCGCAAAATAGCTGAACTTCCTCCCTAAGCTTCCGGTAATGTGCCTGCTAAAACACCTGCTCCTTCAGAGAACACAGGCGACGGTGGGCAAGGATCCTCAAATTCTAACCAAGGTGAATGGGGCACTACGAGAAACAGCGACGGATGGAGTAATGCCAGTAAGGAGGGTGGCTTGGCCTCAGCTTCAAGTAACAGTTGGGGACAGTCCAACGGTAATAATGACTGGGGATCCTCAAATAATAACGTTACTCGGGGCGTGTCGACTCAGGTGAAGGACAAGGCATGGGCCGTACCGGATGAGAGATCTCCGGTTGAGCCTACTAGTGCTGGCCCAACTAGGCGAAACTCTGAACAGGAGGACCTGTGGGGGCGCCGAAGACAATCGACCGGTGGTGGTTCAGGCACAGGAACCAATCCGAGCATCAATGATTCCGGTTGGCCTCAACGCCGTCAGTCAACTCAACAGCAATCGCCGAGGTCACCTGAAAACTCATGGCCACGTACCGACGGTCCCAGCGCTGCATGGAATATGTCGCCGATCCATCAATTAAATTATCAGGACGATCAGCCGCCTGCGAAAAAGCGACTTGTGGAGCGCCGTGCATCGGGGGCGATGTCTCCTCCGGCTTATGTTCCTGAGCGTACTGGTCGGGAAGATCAACTTTCTCAATGGGTTGAAACTCAGGAACATGAGCCTCACGCTCGAAGTGGTGGATCTCGCCCCGTGGCAGAGGAAACGTTCAGCACCATTTTCGAGAAGCTACAGACGGAGACTCCTCAAGGTGCTTCCGTTAGTCGGAGCGTCTTACACACGCGCGCCTCGGTTCCTGTCTCCAGCGCCAGCGAATCTTCTCGTTTGCAGGACTGGGAGGGATCACAGGATTATTTTGAGTCAGTTGCTTTTTGTGCTTCTATAATCAGATACTTAACGTATTTGCATATAGACTCTTTGAAAAAGCCGTACTTGCAAAACAAGAATGGGAGGAGGCCAAGTCAGCTGATGAAGCCACCCGCCAATACTTGCATAGCAAACGGTTTACCAAATCCAGCTGGAATACAACCAATCGGCTCGAAAGCCTTCGAGCCGAAACTGTGAAACGAGTCGGACAAGCGAAAAAGAATCTCGACAAGTTGGTGGATGCACTCGCGGCACTCCCCGAGCCCGAACCACTTATGGAGGACGAACAGCACAAACCAGAACTTCAAGAGCCAGACATCGATGACGCGGAGTATGAAAAATACTTAGAAGACATGGGAACATGGGTCAATGATATCCGCACCATGGTGCAAAATGTTATAGAGGAATTTGCCGTGCTTTCGCGTCCTCGCGCAAGTCAGAATGAACTCGCCATGCTGGATCAACTCGTACAGAAGGTGGAAATGCTCAAGGTTGAACTAGCCCATGTCGAAGATGAAATCTCTTTCGAGGAGTTCCAAGAACAACTGGTTACTCGGGCCGATGCGCTCGCAGGAGAATTAGCCCAAGGAGAAGACGAAGAAATTACTACGCGTTTGGATTTTCTTCACGATGCACACGAATCTCGGACAAAGGAGCTGGACGCAGCCATCAGTCAGGATGGCACCGCGAGTCAAGTGATCAGGCTAGAGAAGCAAGATGAAGAGGCTCGCACTGTGATTATTGACACTAACGAAGTCCTAGGGACACGCTTGGACCAGGTGAGCTCCGTTATTATTTAACCAGATGTCTCAAGCTCAGCCATAATGGCGTAGTGGCTGCGCGATATACGATATTGGCAGAGTCAAATACCTGCGTTCACAGAGCAAGCTCAGCAACTAGAAGATGGGATACGGAAGTTGGGTATAGAGTTACGTGAAGTCAGAAACCCCGACATACAGACAAAGCAACACGTGGAGGAGATATACCCAATCGTCTTAAGCTACATTCAGCCATATCTGGAGGCCATCAAGAGCATGGTGACCCAGACGCTCAAGGCGCAAGAGGACAACCTTAAGCTTGAGGCTGAGCGTGCGATGGCGATGGCTTCTCATCTAATTGAAACATGCCATACTCACTTGAAAGTACGAGGTTTTATCAACGCTGCAAAAAACTCATAGTTCAGCAAACATTCTCTTTCATCGTTCCGTTAAATTGGTAGTATTTGTATTCATAGTCCAACATGATATGTTAGTGTCGCTGATTCATAATTACCACTTCTTTACCTGGGACCACCATGACTCCACAATCTCGTCGAAACATCCGATGTTGTGTCTGTACATTTGCTTCTTGAAAACTGTTGTGTCCCCAGGCTGAGCAAAATCGCAGTTCTATAACGACGACGGTATTGAATGGGTCCATGCAAATGGTGTTGGTTGCCGTCGTGGCAGCGATTGTCCGTTCGCTCACCCTGAGGACCCTGAATGGGATAGAGCCAGACCCTCGCGCCCACTATCATGGATGCTGGTTGAGGAGTTCCCGCAGCGTTGGGAACGACGCCGACGGTCACCGTCGAACATTAGCCCGCACCCGCGCACGAAAAGCTCCTCGCAACAGCACCGACGCGAGCATTCGCCCACCGGAGAGCTCTCCCGAACTCCTCAAGTACATTCGACGACCCATGCCTCTACTCGTTCCCATGATCCACAGAGCTCTTCTCTATCTTTGGAACGTAATTCTGTTGCTGAACTCACACCAGGACTGCTAGATTCCCACGCGGCGAGCTTGGATCCTCGCACTATAAAACCCACGACGCCGCTTAGCAATGGGACGATCGAACAACGCCCACCCCCACCATCTGAGGAACTCCCCGCTCCCGCCCCCGTTGCTACTTCGACCTCGGATTCACCAACTCTTGCCACATCACAGTCGATAGCCCAAGACGCAGAAATGGCCAGTGCGGTCACCCCTCGAGTCATCTCAACGGAGGAAAAACGAGCGAAATGGGTCAAGCTCATCAAGTGCGTTGTGCATTTTGATCTCATACAGCTCTAGCGTACTGACAGACACACTCCCCACGCCCAATTTCAATAGCCAATTTCACGACGCGATGTTACACCGCAAATCGATTCATGACTTGGATGAGTCTCTCAATCAAATGAAGAGCCTTCAACATGCAATGAACCAGCGCGCCGAACTTACTCCACCGGACGCGACGACTTCTTCAACGGATTTACGCGCCATATTGGCCGAACGTCTCAAAAACTCCGAGGCTAAACGAAGCAAACATCGAATAGCCCTCGCTGCCGTCACGAAAGAGATGAATTCGACAAACGGCTATTTCCCTGGAGGTCGACGACAAGGAGGACTATCCGGCCCAAACATACCGATCCAAGCACAGATAACAGCGCTCAGAGATGACGTGACTTCCCTTCACGCGGCTCTTGAAGCTGCTGTACAAAAGCGCGATGCCATGAGGGAGGTGCAGGCCGAACAAATGGAAGTTGACGAAGCACCACTCGATAACTCTCGTGACTCGGTGAAGAAAATGGAGCTTCTCTGGAATGAGCTTGAACAGTTCCAGGAGCAACTGAAGACTTTACAGCACACGCATGAGCAAGAAAAGGCAGAACTGCAGACTCACATTGAGGATCGGTTTGAGCAATTGGAGAACCAGACGGAGACAATTCAACAAAACAAGGCACGTCTCGACGAGCTCGAAAAGAAAATGGATGACATAAAGACGCCCCTTGATACCCTCACTCGTCTGGTGGAAGGGCTAGGAAAGCAGCGCGAGCATGCAGCGGGGAAGCTCCTTGAAGCGGTAGCTGCGAACCAAGACCTCCGAGGACGTATGGACAACGTGAGGAACTACAAAATTTACAGTAATTTGATCTGATGTTGGGCTGTCCTCCCAGGTAACCACTGCCGTGTATGAATGTATGGACGCCTTCAAAGCCGAACATTCACGTATTACGGCGCTGCAGGCTACTGTCATTGCTCTCAATTCAGAGCCCCTCTCCAATTCTTCACCCGAGCTCAGAGATATCACAGTGAATGCCACTATCGAACGCTTGCAGCCCACACTGCAAAATATTGAACGTTCCTGTCGGCAATTGGTTGCCGAGTATCAACAGAGCCTCCCTGAGCACACCAAGGTGGCACAAGAGTTTTTCAAAAGCGTTAACGCGCTTATGTCTTTCGCAAAACTGGAGGCTGCTAACTTGAAGACAACGGGGAAGACTCTCACCGTCTAAGTGGAGGATGTCATCACTTTTTATCTTCCACTACACTTATGTTTTGGTTAGTTGATTTATATTGTCTTTAATTGTTAACGTATAATTGTGACATATGATGATAACCACGTCCGGCAAACACCATTTGATGTAAACACCCGTTTCAAATATGTGCCTATGGAATGATTTCGCTAGAGCGCACCTGTAGTCAAAATAAGCACTATCGAACAATTGAGCTCGTTTAAACAAGTACCTCTTTTCCAGTCTTCTTAATCTTCTCCAGGAGGTCGTTAAAAGGGATGGTGCCGTTCACAAGCACTTCCTGCTTCTCGAGGCTGACTTCAAAGCTGCTGATACCTAGTTCCCGTCGTTTCCATCAGAATATGGCCAATCAACTACGAGCTGGAAAGGGCGCACCTTGGCCCTCGTTCTGCGCTTTGTTCAAGACGCGAGTGATGGCGCCTGAGCAGCCTGCGCAAGTCATCTACAAAGCTTATGAGTACTGTGGCCCTTAGAAGATGATGGTCCTCCTGCGAACCTTTACATCGAACTTGTATTTGTGTTCCTCGGCCTGCTAAAGTATGAGTCTAACAAAGCTGGCTGCATAGGAAGTGCACGTGCCATTGTATTTATAGCAGGCTAGGCAACGTATCAGCTTGAGTATTTTGTTAAATGTGTAACGAGTGATACGGCTTACGTCTCTCGATCAACGAGCAATCTTGACGAAAAAGTGTGAGGGAGAGCAGGGAGTGGTAGTAGTCAGAGGCAAAGGTGATGGGTCAGCCACAGTATACAGTAAGGCCGGCATCTCTCAGGAGAAGGGCTCTTCTTGTACTATTCGGTTTGACAGACGGCAACGAAGCTCGGTCCGGACCACGATCTGATTGTCATAGTTTCGTTCCTTGTCGCAGAATCCTCGCACTTTATCGCACCGCATGGCGTGATTCCTTAGTCACGACACGATATCAATGTTTTTGTTTAAATGCTTAGGTTTACAAGTGTGTATATGGGCCTCAAACCTGGAAATAGCAATATTGCTCCGACCCTAGCGGACTTGTACATAGATACGTGACCAAGCAGATGCCCTTTTGCCATCCCAAAGCAATATTCACGAAAGAAGTATAGGTGTAGTACGGTTTTCGCAAAAAGGTAGCATGGTTTCTGCGTTACCTCCTTGTCTGCATCATTTCCAGCTGATCGTCTCCGTCCGAAGAAATAGCCTGCCATCCTGAGCCCTTTTGCCGGCTTTTCATACCGCGTAGACACCAAGCTAAAACAGGTGGTTGGGGCCACGCGCTTAGCAACAAAATACGAAAGCTTCAAAGAAGCACTCACCAAAGATCCGCGGAGGCTCAACATCGGGGTCATTCCGGTGGGTGATATAATACACCGGAATCCCCGCGAGGACAAATCCGAGAACGGCGAGCGCTTCAAGAGGAGCAGCTATCACAGGCATGCAAATAAGGAATAGGGAAACCTGTAATTGTGAAATGTACACATTAAAACTCGAGGACGAAGGTGATCAAATACATACAGTGCAAAATACAAGAGGTGTAGCAATCCAAGTCTTGTACGGTCTTGACAGTCGTTAGTACCTAGTCAGCTTTAAAACTAGCTTCATGCTTACCGTTCCAGCATGGGCTCCTTGAAACGGAGAATGATAAGACCCAGGACCTGTCAAAAACCAATTAACGACGCTACCGATCAACTGGAACTTTACGACAAACCGTTAAGAAGTAGAATGCCCATGATGCGACAACAGAAAAGTTGATGAGGGATCTGAAGCCGCCTCCTATGCTGATATAGGTTATTGTAATCACCGTTTGGAGTAACATAGCGTTGAGAGGCGTCTTGAGCCTTTTGTTCATCTTGCCAAAAAATGAAGGTATATAGCCCTCACGACCTGCCGCATAGATCAAGCGTGCAGAGGTAAAGAAAGAGCCTGAGGAAAAGAAAAGAGAGAGTCAAGGGCTGGAACGTACATTGCGTAGCCGCCTACACACCGTTCAAGGCGCCAAAACAGGAAAAAGCGACTAGGAAAGCAAAAGCAGACCCTCCCATTGGCCCAAAAAGTGCGCGGCCGAAATCTAATGCTACAGTATTGCTTCGCCCAACGGTATTCTGTTTAGAGTAGTCAGATCATGGAGTCGGGTTGACGCAACGATTACTCATCACCTCATCAAGTATAACAAAGTAAGAGATGTTTGCCAGCAAGAACAAAATCTGAAAACTTTTCAGCAAGTTGAAGGATAAGTCAACAAAATACATACAATGACCATAAGCATACTAGAATGGATGACGCGTGGGATGTTCTTGCCAGGGTTTTTCATTTCGCCACCAACATAGTTTGCTTGGTCCCACCCATCGTAGGCCCACAAGCCAGAATAAAGCGCGAGAGCATATGCTGAGGGACTCGTGCTCGAGTTTTCAAACCAATTGCCCTTGAAAGAAGGTGCCGCCTTGCCACGAGCTGCTTGAACGATACCAAGGATAGTGATAGCAGCCTTGGTAATCATCAATAAACTGGAATGTTCGAGAAGTGACAACACATACGAGAGCTAAAATCTAGCATGTCGCGACTGAGCTTGAATTACAAGAAACGCATGATGTATAGACGTACCTTCGTAGTTGTAAAGATCACGGCAGCACGGGTTCCCAAATTCTTGGTTCCAACGCATAGTACTGTCACGATTAGAACAGCAACGATTGCTGTTAATTTGATAGCCCATTGCGGTATCTCGTCAGGTGCGGCATCTGCTTTTGTTGCATGCCAAAATAGCCTATTCATGTATTCGGCGAAAATAAGACTGATGACAGCGTTACTCCCGGGTTTTAGTGCGATGATGGCTGTCCACGCGAAAAGGAATGATGTAAGAGGGCCAAAGGAGTAGTTGAGATACGCTTGTGCGCCCCCATTCAAAGGTATAGACGATCCCAGCTAGATGTGTTGAGCCTATAAGCCTATTCGATGACGAACACGCATACCTCTGCGAAACTGGAAGCCCCCGTCCAGCCGAGTATACCAGCTGTAAGCCAAACTGCCAAACTTGCGCCAATGCTTCCAGTATTAGCTACAACAATACCGGGTGAGGAACTGTAGAGCATTCGTAAGGACCTGTATAATCAAACTACTCGCTCATCCAACTCACAAAATACCAGAACCAATCTGCACACCAAATTTAGGACATGTGTCATAAAAGAAAGCGCAGAACGCACTTGAAGGCCAACAACCAGCGCTATCCCTTGTCCCAGCCCAATATTCTTCTCCGTCACTTCAATGTGTGTCGGAGTCTCCGTGTCATCACTCGCACTTAGGGGTAGCAGTTCTGTCTGAAAGTCCAAGCCGGCCATAGAATACGAGCGTACCCGTCTTGGCGGTGGCTCGAGTGGGCCGTCTGATAATTCTAGTGCACGAAGGGATTCGTCCGAGCTCCTTGGCGAAATGGGTGGAGAGGGATAGCCTCTATGAAGTGGTGACCGGTCTGAGTCGTAGGCCGCATCGCGCGGAGAGTGGCTCATGTAAAATAATACAACGGTGTAATATGCTGAATGCAAGTGCCGTATAAAGTCGTGGAAACGTCGTGAGGGGACTGGCTCGTAGACAGCAAGGCCAAGTGAGGAGGGTTGGAGTGAATGCTCAGGGTTAACGTTAAACGTTAAACGGTGTTCTCGGACATCACTTCGACCCTCTTCTCGGGGCGAAAGTGTCAACACAGATCGAGCCGGGTAACTATCATTCCACAAAAAATGTAACCCTATTCTTTTATGAGGACAAAATCATGTCCTTCGATAAACATAGCTAAGCAAGATCTGATAGTCTACGATCAAGTAGCCACTAAAGCTATTTTGGACATTATGACGACCAACACGCAAGAAGTAAAGGAACACCATTAGCCAGAAGGTGTCTCTTCAACATCTGGTGTCAATGCTTGAGCAATCACTGCATGGACATCTGTACAACGCTCTTGACATTTCTCCATACACTATCATATTAAATTCATCAACCATAGAACTCTCATAGTAAGAAATGGTCTACTGACCTGCATAGCATCGTTTACACTCATATTTCCAGTTTGCCAAACACTCGTGATGGTTTCTAATGCAGGAACGCATGACAAAACCAAAACGCCTGATCCCAATTTAATCTCTTCCTCAGTGGGATCGAGCCAAATATCTCCGTCGACGTTTATCTAGAAAATAAGCATCAAGTCAATTTTTTTGAACGAGAAGTTAGTTCCTTACGGCAGCGCATGATGTCACAAGTCCCAACATTTCAATACCTGCATCAGCAAGCGCAGTGCTCGCGGCTATAATACCG
Source organism: Waitea zeae (assembly GCA_037855215.1). Lineage (NCBI taxonomy): Eukaryota > Fungi > Basidiomycota > Agaricomycetes > Corticiales > Corticiaceae > Waitea > Waitea zeae. Next base: position 8,930 of record JAZHGK010002931.1, read on the forward strand.
GCTGCGACACAGCTTTCAAGCCCGTCGTTTTCGATGATCGTAATGAAAACGTCAATTGTGGACTTTGGGAAAAGTTCCAGTCGTACAGCAGGCGATAGAGCTTGTTGTATCTGAACTGCAACCGCACGATCTTCTGCATCCTTTTGTATGTGAGCTAAAGTGCAGGCAACGAATCGCAGTACTGAGCATTACTTACGCGCATGGGGGCACGCCTACGCGTACATGAGAAGGGTGTAAATTTTGCCTCCATGTTGAGTTTGCCGCTTTCATTGTATGCAGCACTCTTGGACTGCCGCGGACCATATCTAAAAGACATTCAACAAGGGCTCTTGGGAAAAATGGATGGATTTCAGAAACTTGAATGAAGGGTACTTACACTGCACAGACAAGCTTCGTCCGTTCAGTTTCGATATATGCTGAGCCATTTGCTTGAGTTATTAATCCAGTCTGCAGAACTAGGCTTGTTCGTTATAAGACAAACAGTTTATACAGTTAGGTTCAGGCCGTACATATTGGCCGAATGTCCCCAAAGGTCCGACTAAATCTAGGTTGTCCAGGTTTCCATCGCGAATATGGCGACGTGTCTAGCCCATCTTCAAAGACAGGAGCCTCGCTCTCTTCCGGGCCATTTATTCTGCGGCGGTCAGTCATGATAAGTTGGCCACTCAGAGGAAACAAAGGCGAAATCTTCGAAAAAAAGGCAAGGTGGCCGAGTGGTCTAAGGCGCCAGGTTTGGGTATGCTTCAAGTCACGTGGTACAATGAAGCTCTCTTTCTCCCTTGCTAACGCGAAAGCGAAGGCAGCGCCAGTTGGTGCTGCTCCTCCACTGAAGAAAGCCTCTGCCTTTACTGCTGCTGACGACGATGCTCTTGATGCTGAGGATGCGGCTGCTACTGTCGGCACTAGCAAGCAGGCTTCTGCCAACAAACAACTCGTTGCACAAAACGTTGGCATGTCCAAAACGGTGAAGAAGCGCTTGGCAGCAGAGCAGGCAATCGATTCGTCTGTTTTTGACTATGACGACGTATACGACAAAATGCAAGAGGCAAAAGAAAGACAGAAGCTGGCTAAAGAGGCTGAGTCTCGCGAGCGTAAAGTAGGTCTATATTTGTACAATCACGGCATTACAGGGACTGACTTTCACCTAAGCCTAAGTACATCGAAGGTCTGTTGACTACCGCAGCTACACGCAAACTTGATAGACTCCGGGCCGAGGAAAAAACGTTTCAACGTGAGCGGGAGGCTGAAGGAGATGAGTTTGCGGGTAAAGAAGAATTCGTAACACAGGCCTACAAGGACCAAATGGCCGAAGTGCGCAGAGCAGAGGAGGAGGAGAAGAGGCGCGAAGGTATGCAAACCCCTCACAAACCTCGCCTTTGTTGACATGTGATATACATAGAGGAGATGAAGAAGAAGAAGCGAGGCGCTGCTCCCACTGGACTGGCTGCACTCTACCATCAAATGCTTAATGATTCCGAGGCTCAACACGAGGAAACTGTGGCCGCAACTATGAAGCCTACTGCTGAACCGTCGCAAAACCTCACAATAACAAAGCCAGTTGAGGTACCCAGGTCGGATGCTGACCTCGCTAAGGCTGCAGCTGCGGAAGGGAAGGCGGTCGAACTCAATGACGATAATCAAATTGTCGACAAGCGTGAACTACTTTCAGCAGGACTCAACCTCTCTGCTCCCAACACTCGTAACCTTGCTCTTCGCAAAGCCGCACAACAAAAACAGTCAGCCGAACAAGTACAAGCTCACCGAGCGGTTGGCACCGCCGCGAGTAGAAGAGAAATAAACGAACGGCGAGCGCGCGAGATCAAGCAGCAACTGGCGGAGGAAGAAACCCGGGTGGCTGAGCAGCGGGAGAGAGAGGAGAGAGAACGAACAGAAAGAACAGCGGCTAAGCGTAACCAAGAGCATGACGTTCAGAGTGCAAGAGAACGGTACCTTGCAAGGAAGAAGCGGAAGTTGGAGGATGGTGAAGCCAATCAAGCATAGCATCTGTTATAGTGTTCGTACTTCGAGTTATCTAGACTTATGGCTTGATGTAGAGTATTGCAACCTAGTCGTGTAACAAATCCAATACGCAAAAATGATGGAGAAAATTCAGTACTTCGACTGACTATGCATTGCAAACTATTCTTCCATAGCATCTTCGTCTGGCTTTTGCTCCTCTTCATTTCCGTCAGCTCGTTCACCCCGTAATTGGTTAGCTGTAGAAAGGGTCATTTAACATCTAGCCGTTGTAAGTAAGAACCCCTACGATTGGTTGATGCAAGCGGTTTGGCGTATTGCTTTAGCCATTCTTCCGACTCCCACACTGAATGATTCGTTGGCATAAGTAGTCTAGCTTGAGAAGGCATTAGAATGAAACATACCAGCTCTATTGCCGCCTAGTTGTGCTGGAGTCTTCATCGGACGAGCTAAGCTTACTTTCAGGACACGTCCGTTGAGCTCGTTGAGGTCCATATTGTCGATTGCATCCTGTGCATCTTCAGCACTGGAAAATGTGACAAATGCGAAGCCACGATGCTTTGTAGCTGCAACAAACGTAAGGAACGAGAACGCAGCAATAACTTGATAGATTCTATCTACGCGCCTGCCTCAGGTTCTCTTGGGTTCACTTGTGCTGGGGGGAGCTGCACTTCAATAATATCGCCTAAGGTCGAAGTATGCAAGTCAATTCGATACCTTTATATAACAAAAAACGAAGGCATACCAAAAGTGGAGAACGACTCGTACACAGTGGCTTCGTTGACTTCATCCGAAATGCCGCCCACAAAGATAGTCTTCTTGGCCTTTGTTCCTTCTTCCATGGTTGGGTTAGACTTGGAGTAGGCGAGATGGTGGTAACGGCGCTTATTTATGGAATTCACCAGATGGACGCTTTCATCACGTGAAGCATGTACCTTCCCTTTTTGAAATTTGGTAAGCCTCATGTATCACGTAATAATTATGCCTGGTTTTTGTTGAGTAAGACGACACAAATAAGTCTTGAATGGAGTGAATCTCATTAAGGAAGAGATTAGTTAATTCAAATAGACGCGGCCACGTGATCCTCCCTACCCTTTCGCTTGAGCAAGCACCATATTGCGGCTGGCCCGTTGGCTACAAATCATTCAATAACGCCCATCGCTTTACTCAAGAGTACTCTGCTCCATAGTTACCTATAAATATCGACTATGGCACTTACTGCACCAAGAAACAATCTTCAGGACGTCTTGCGCCGCAACCCATCCGCTCAACAACAACAACCCCTCCTTCAAGAATCTCCACATGCCATTCCTGAACGGTCGACGACAAAAGCTGTGAGTTAACTATTTGGAGAGGTCATTTTCTCTTGAGATCACTTGCTTGTCCTAGCTTGGACATGAATTGTCTTTATGAAAGCAACTGAAATCAGTGCTGACATCCGCGGCAGAAATTCAGACCGGCAAAGTCAAGACCATCCGACGACCAGAAATCGCACAGTACGCCAGCAGTGATTCGTGACATTAAATTTCAGCTCTTAGACTAATCAAATTACTGTCTAGTTAACCTTGATACGTCTACGCCGTTACTGCCAACCACATCTTGGGCCGGGAAACCTCCAACCCCCACAGCTCTGCGAACACCATCGACCCCTCGTCAAAGCCGAGCGAGCATAATTGATGTATCTTCTCCGGAGCAACTAGCTACAGTTAACCCCAATATCCCAGCCAAACGGCTCTCACCTGATTATCATATCGTACCCAATACGTCGACAACAACCAAACGACAGCGAACAGCAAATGGGCCAAATGAGGAGAGTGCGTTGAGAAAGGGAGAGCCATCTACTGTTGCTTCAAAAGATTCATTGGTCTCCGACCTTACTTCAGTCGATGATGACTGTCCGCCTTGTCGGAGCATAGACCATATTCGCTCTACCTCGGGGACGCCTGGGCAAGGGGAACAGATTGCAGCGAGTCACAGAACTATTACAAATGTCACCACCCTTGCTACACGCCTTCAAAGTCCTCCAAGTAATGGAAACTTCTCAAACTCGCTGTCAAATAGCTCGCCATCAAGTATGTCCCATGCCGATTTGGAGAACGTGGGTTTATATTCTTTATTTATTTCTTCATTTTCTTTCTCGTATCTGATATATTACAGAAATCCATGCAAACGCTCGAAGCTCTATACAACCATAACCTTGAGCTCCGAATGAATAATACCACTGCTATAACTAATTATTATGCACACAGAGGCGAGAACGCGGACATAGCAATACTCGAAACCATCAAGTAAGTAATTTGATTTTCCTTGCTAACAACCCACTGACGTTGCTCCTAGTCGTATTGTATCAGATCGTCTGAACGCGATTCGTGCAAGGCAAAATACTCTACAAGGCATGAATCATGTGGCAGAACGATCAACTCCAACGCTTTCCATCGCAAGCTCTTCCACTATCTCATCAGCAATCCCTTTTATTGCCGAATCGAACGCAGGAGTTGCTTTCGAGAGTCGTGTTCTACCCACTGCCAACTTGACCAACTCGTCTTCCTCGTCCTCTGGCGTATCACTTCTTCATATGCCGAAGCCAGATGCAGACCTTGCGAACGATAACACGTATGAAATACTTGAACTTTCTAGTGACGATGAAGCGGAGATTTCGGCTGCTCTCGACAACATGGATGATTTCCAGCCCCCTGTGACCAATGCATCGACTGGGACAGCAGTAGCAGCTGTAGCTTCCAGCTCCTACGTTGGCCCTCGTATCGATCACACTGCAACCCCTTACTATCGAGAGATTATGGAGAAACTGAAGAAGGTCTTCAAGCTACAAGAATTCCGCGCAAACCAGCTCGCAGCAATCAGTAGCACTCTTGCTGGAAAAGATGTTTTTGTTCTTATGCCTACTGGAGGCGGCAAATCGCTTTGTTATCAACTCCCTGCTATATGTCAGACTGGGGAAACCAAAGGAATCACTTTCGTAGTCTCGCCCCTGATTGCGCTTATAAACGACCAGGGACGCGCCTTGCAAGAGAAGGGTATCGATGTTGTTTTGTTCACTTCAGATCAAATGAAGGATGAAGGAAGCAAAGCGCGAAGCCGCCTACTGGATCCATGGCACAAGCCCAGCGTGGTATATGTAACCCCAGAACGCCTTGCGCAGAATCAAGATATGCAAAATATCCTTCGACGACTATACGAAGCTGGAGAGATCGCGCGCTTTGTGATTGATGAAGCGCACTGTATTTCAACTTGGGGGCGTGGCTTCCGGGACTCGGTGCGTCGAGCACACCGCACATCTTTTTTTTTGTCACAATCTTATCTGAATATCCTTTTTCAGTATGTTTCTCTGGATCGCCTAAGGCAGGAGTATCCTAAAGTTCCAATCATGGCACTCACAGCTACCGCCAATGACGTTGTGAAGAACGACATCGTCCATCGGTTGGGAATTCAAGGATGCGTGATGCTCACTTCGTCATTCAACCGTCCAAATCTTTTCTATGATGTTCGTCCTAAAACCAAGCAAGTTGTGGCGGACATCGCCGCCTTCATCAAGTCATCGCACCCCAGCGAAACAGGCATCATTTATTGCTTAAGCCGTGCTAAGTGCGAGGAGGTAGCACAGGAGCTGCGCAGTGCATATTCTCTCAAAGCTAAGCATTTCCATGCCGGAATGACGGCAGCCGATAGAGAACACGTGCAACGAGAATGGCAGAGGGGAGATTTCAGAATTGTTGTCGCCACGGTACGTTCTCAATTCAGTAATATGGCAGTCTATATTAATTCCTCTTCAGATCGCCTTCGGAATGGGAATTGACAAAGCAAATGGTAAGTAAACTTAAAAATGATGGCTTTCACGAGACTCATGGGCGGCTAGTTCGATTTGTTATCCACCATCAAATTCCTAAATCCTTTGAGGGGTAAGTAAATCCACTTTTCGATGACATGAGCTTACTTGTTCTCCGCAGCTACTACCAAGAAACTGGTCGTGCGGGTCGAGATCAAGGTCCTGCAGACTGCATTATGTGTGAGTCCCTTAATATTACATTCAAAAATTTCCCATCTAATAATGTTTAGTCTACTCGTACGGAGACATGAGGGGGCTCTATAGCCTCATTGACAACAGTGAAAATGTCACTCCCGAAGAGAAGAAACGACAAAAAGAAGCGGTCAGAGAGGTCGTTAGCTACTGTCAAAACATGTCAGAATGTCGAAGGCTTCAGGTTCTGAGGTATTTTGGACAATCGTTTGATCCCAAAGATTGCCACAAGGGCTGTGATGTATGTTTCAAAGGGGAAACATTCATTGCCCACGATGTCAGCGCAGCTGCACGAGATGCAGTACTGCTTATGCAACAGCTCGAACACAAAGGCAACATTACGCGAGCAATGTGCGAAAACGTATTTAAAGGCGCGCAAACGAACGATATCAAAACCAAGGGCTTTAATCTGGTTCAAGGTCACGGAGCTGGCAAATCACTACCTCGTGGCTGGGTTGATCATCTGTTTAATGCCCTGGTTAACATGGATGCGTTTGAAATATACCAGGTGACAAATCGTTCTAAGTGGTCAAATCAATACATGAAGGTGCGTTGCTGTATTATCCAAGTATTTACTTCTTCAACTTACCTTGTCCCTCGTCTTATCAGCTAGGCAGCGAGGCGCAGGGGGTTTTGTCCGGCAAAAAAAAGGTCACGATATCCGTTCCGGCATCGGGAGGCAATGAAAATCAGGCAGGAACGGGACGCACACGACAGCGTTTAACCAACAAACCTTCCTCGACTCGCGAGAAATCTGGTAAAGGCAAGGGTAAAGCGCGCGATTCGGGATCAGAGCACAATGAACCCATTGAACCATTTGAAGATGACGTGTATGCAACCATTGAGGCCGATGAGGAAGACGCAATTGAAGAATCCGACAATCTGGATCGAGTTACTAACGTCGCAAAACCTCTCTGGCCGCCTATTCGCAAATCGACCACGCGCCCGGCCTCAAATGGTGCAGCTGCTCACCCAAACTATCCGAAACTAGCACCCCCAGAACCAAGCACCGAGTCGGAAGACTTAAAAAACACACGCTTGTATCGTGCACTCACCGCACTGACCGGAGAGGTATGTGCAGCAGCTGTCACCTCGGGCATCTGCGGATCAACAATTTTTTTTGCTTACATATAGCTTGCAACCAAAGAGGGCGTTGAAGATTCAGAAGACATATTGTATGATTCAGTGCTACAAATGTTTGTGCACATCCCACCTTTGAACGGTGCGTCATCAAGTCCCTACCCTCTTTATACTTCCAGTTTTCTTACGTTTACATTTTCCCCAGGACTTGAATCAATACGCGCGATTCTCCGAGAAGAGTATGAAGATGAAGCGGAGGTCCAAGAGAAAGCGAAGAAGTATGGGAGTGCTATCCTGCGTGTCGTTTCGTCAGAGGTCGCGTCAAGGTGCGCTAATTTGGTGTAGGTTCTTAGACCTCACTGACACGTGACTTGTCTTCTGGACATAGCACCACCAATGGAGGGTCTACGCGAGTACGTTCCTTCAAGCCAGCCCGAGGTTGACAGTTTACCTCGAGAATGGAACATGGCCAGAGCCAGCCGAGTTTGTAATAGACTTGTGTAGAACTAACTTCGCTTTCTGGCTTACCTTTGTAAGACAGCATTTCGACTCAAACTTGGTTGCACTAGGATTTTATATACCTTACCACTGTGTTGCATCATATTTTGTATGTATATCGCACATTTATATCGTACAGTCCGTATATATTCGTCACATCCACAGTGTTATGCCGCCGCGTAGAACTTCTTCAAATCCTCTACATCATCCCTGCTACCGAGGAAAATTGACGTGCGCTCGTGGATATCCGTTGGCTGGATATCCAACACGCGTCCAGTACCGGTGGTAGCTACACCACCCGCCTGTTCCGTCAGGAATGCCATGGGGAATGCCTCATACAAGAGGCGTAGCTTGCCCTTTGGCGATTTTTTGTCATCCGGGTAGCCGAAGATCCCACCGTAAAGGAAGGTTCGATGCACATCGGCTACCATGGACCCAATGTAGCGCGCAGAGTAGGGCTTCCCACTCGCCGGGCGCTTGACGCTGTCGAGATACTTGAGCACTGGCTCGTGGTAGTACATTGTATTGCCCTCGTTGATAGAGTAGATTTTTCCGCGCGTGGGAATAGTGATCTGCGCCAAGTTTGTGTAGGTGAGCGAAATAGAACGTGAAGGTGGATGTGACATACGTCCGGATGGGTAAGAATAAATTCGCCCAGTGATGCATCAAGCGTGTACCCGTTCACGCCATTGCCAGTGCTCAACACAAGATTAGCTGATGAGCCGTACCTATAATTGGGAAAGAATCGTTGGGAGACGAGGTAATGATGAGATCAACGCGCAGAATGCGGGGAATGCGGAGAACGTACATGCAGTAGCCTGCGGCAACCATCGTGTGCCCGGGCTTTAGCACATCCTCAACGGCGCCCTCAGATCCGTCGGCCTGGGAAACGTACACAAAGCATGTGAATAAGACTTTAGCCGCCGCACTTCATCTGGCGGTACGAAAAAGCGACACTCACGACTTTGTAGATCCCAAAGATCGTCCCAATGTTCACACCCGCGTCGATGTTGCTCGAACCGTCGAGTGGGTCAAATACGACACAATACTTGCCACGATAGCGTTGCTCAATGATGATAGCGTTTTCACGCTCCTCGGATACAAGTACAGCGCACTTGCCCGACGCGCGTAGCGCGTTTACCATGATCTCGTCGGAGAGTACGTCCAGCTTCTTCTGCTCCTCACCCTGGACGTTCGTCTCACCCGCGAGACCGACACTGCGTAACAAAAGTGTCAGTCTGGTGTCGAATGGCTTAAATTGGGGGGACGAATAGGATAACACGTGTAACAGCTCGGGCGGAACTACCACGACGGCAGCCAAACGCATATACGCCATCACAACTTTTGCGAAGGGGTTCCGGACTGGGTGCAGGAGAATGGAGATAGAAAAACACGCACAGGTTAATCAGCCTTGCTTTGCGAACGTTCGTTGCAATAAACTTGCAGGTCGTTTGGATCGCGGTGAGCAAAAGCGTAAGGTCACCAGATGCGGCCGCGCCGAGACGGAACTGGTCGTTCAGGACGTGACGGGTGAGGGTGATGAGATCGGTGTTGGGTTTCTCTTCTGAAGACATGGTTTCGAGTAGGTTGAAAGGCCTGTAGTCGCGAACGGCCGTGTTGTCGACAGAGCAAGAATGTGATCTTGAAGTTGCGCGAACAACTGCACTACTTATAAGTTCAGTGCCGGGAGGCCGAGGCGGCTGCTACCCGCAGGGCATTCGCTCACTTTCACAGGCACCCGGCACTTTCGGGCCGGTCGGAGCGCCCTTCCTTTCGGAACTTGGAAGCTCCTGCCTGTGCTTGTCGTAATAGCTCCGTGGTCGTCTGAGTGTCAACGATGATGTCTGCAACGCCTTGCTAAACGAAACCATGCGATATACTATTACGTACTTTAACTATTTTTATGCGGATCATTTTTGGGAGCGTGCGCGTAACGGAATCCCTAACAACACCTCATCATCCTCATCGTCTCCAGCGAGCGCCCTCGCCAGAAGGTCACTCGCGACTCCCTTGTCAGCCTCCTTCTTCCTCCTCGCCCTCCCACTTCCGGACCATAGCCTCTCCGAACTCTCCCGAGCACCGGCGGAGCGCCGTCCGTGACGTCCTGGCGCTTCTTCCTCATCCTCCCTCTCCTCGACTTCCAACGCCGGCCCGCCCACGCCGGTGACGGCGGCTGCCAGTCCGGCCGTTAGCGCGACGAGCTGTTGCTCAAGCCCATCCGCTGTTCGCGTCGTAGGCGGAGATTCGAGTTGAGGAGCACCTCGGCGCAGGCCAATGAGCGGCTGTGGTTGTGCGACACGCGCGAGGAGCGCGCGAACGTCGTCTTCCACACCTGAATCGGCTTCTTCGGACTCCTCGCTCTCCTCCTCGCTCTCCCCGCGCTGACGCTTTTTACGGCTTTTGGTTTTCTTGTCTGAAAAACTAAATTTACTTTGAGACAAGTGTCAGCGGCTCTTGCGGGCACAGAAAAAGAAAAGAAAACGGCTCGTCTCGTACTCACATATTGGGGTCCGCCTCCCAACATGGATCATGTCGGGTCTTCATGTGCGTCACAAGCGTCGCGCGGCGTGTGAAGCTCTTCGCGCAGCCGTCCCATTCGCACTTGTACGGACGCACGCCGGAGTGGACGCGCCGGTGCCTGGCGAGTGCCGACGAGTCGCCAAAGGACCGTCCGCAGCCCGGGTATTCGCACGCATGTGGCCGCTCGCCGGTGTGTGTGCGTAGATGAATGTTGAGTTTGAAGCGCTGTGCCGAGAATGGTGTCGTGCGGGAGATGTGTCAACAAAATAGCAAAGAAAACGACATCGGACCGTCAGCGCTGGCTGAGTTGAACACCACCCGAACAGACGTACCTGCGTGAATGTCTTGGTGCAGCCCGGATGAGTACATGCGTGCGGACGCTCCCCTGTGTGCACGCGCATATGTCGAGCGAGATCCGTCCGCCGCGCGTATCCTTTCCCGCACTCATCACACACGTGCGGACGGCTTGGATCTGGCGTGTTAGGCGCGACCGTCTTGACCTTTCTGGGCGCGTTGGCGCCCATGATGGACGCCAGTTCTTGGGTGTGCGCCTCCATAGGGAGCAGGCCAAAGTCAAAGCTCGGCGTGCCGGGCAGCTGGGCAACGGACGTGAGACCGTGCGATTCAAAGGCATCGTCGTGGGGCATGTTACCTCCTGCGGCTTCCTGCTCGTATCCGGCGGCGAAGAGGGCGTCGAGCTCGTATGTAAGCGCATCGAGCGACGTAACAGGGTCGCTCATAGTTCTTTTTGCGTGTGCGGACAGGCGGTGCAGCGCGCTGAGTTGTGCTGGACCAAAAATGAAAGAGGGTCAGCTGACGAGGAGCCTTGCGTTTTGTGCCTGCAATACAAATGAAGGCCCGCCCTACTTACCGATTGAGATGTGATGTCAGCGCAGTTAGGACGATGATCGCAGACGCTTTTTTTTTTTTTTTTTAAGAAAAGAAAAGAGATGGATGAGGTCAGAGGCTGAAAGTCGACACACAGTGTGGTGTCCTTTGCTTGTGGCTGAGCACTGAGCCTTGGAGTAAGGTAGCCCCTGTGGACTGGCCAAGCAGTGCACGTGGTGCAGTCTCCGGAAGCTGTAGACCTTGTTAGGGTCCCGGGGCTGGTTAATGGCTTGATCCTTCACCTCAATACCTCACCATGGCCTCCCAGTATATCCCACAAAAAATCGATCTCAAGCCGAAGAGATACCACTTTTACAATGTGTTCCTCTTCATTTGTGGCACGCTCTTTCCGCCGCTTGGTGCGTCTCTCCTCATGTGCCGTTATGGTGTCCTGTTGTTGCTAGGTGCTGACGCCGGTGTTGTTGATGGCGCTCTCCGCTTCCTCTTTTTCTCTGGTATTTTGCAGCTGTTGCAGCTCGTTTCGGTATCGGGACAGACTTCTGGTTGAATCTCTTGCTGACGATTTGTGGCTACATTCCGGGTACGCAAACAACAGGCTGCGCAGTGTGAGCTTATTCTGACATCACTGCGGCTCTACCAGGCCACGGACACAATTTCTACATCCAGGTTGGTAACACAGTCCTTCTCTAAGGTGTTCCTCCGGTCTCAACTGTCTTTTCTCCTACTCAGAACATCCGGAACAACAAGAATCATCGTCGTACACCTAAATGGGCACAGCGTTACGGGTTGGTCGACACCTCCGAAATCAAACGGAAGGAGCGCAAGTCACAGTGGGCGGGGCGGTACAACGAACGTACCGCGCGCTCCCAACTTGAGGGGCGCGCCTATGAAGAGGGTCAGACCGCAGTCACTGGTCCGGACGAGTACGGGGGCGACAGGGTTGCGGAGCACCGGACGGCGCAGAACGAGCTGTGGAACCCTGAAGAGGAGAGGTTCTATGGCAACCGGGACGACAGCTCGAGCACGGCGGGCAGCGGCGGGCGCTGGCATTACCCCGCCAACTTTGACGACGCCGATCCCGGTACACCCATCGAGACTGGGAGGAAGAAGAAGAAGAAGGAGAAGAAAGACCGTTGGGCGCGTACAGAGGATGCCTATTCTCAGCCGTCCAACGGATCCTCCCGCAAGAAGCGCAAGAGTTCCAGTCGCAGAAAAGACGACACGTACTCTACGCGTTCGGGTTCAACGACGGAGTTCCCTGAAGATCCCGAAGGCGGACTTTATGGTAACTCGGAGCCGCCACGCAGGGCCAATCCTCCTGCAGAGAGGCGCACCGAGTCAGCAGAGTTTGATCACCAATTCTGAGTCTTCATGAATGGCACGGTGCTGTAAGCGCCAGTTTCAGTTGCTCGGTCGCTCCTCCTCCGCCACACATCACCTTCTGGACATCCGATTCGCCACTGAAGCTAGATTCGACCCAGGGCCTCTTTTAGGCATCCTCCCTCTTTTCCTATGGCATATACCATATCTTATCTTCGTCCCGCTGCTTATCATTCTGCACTCTTTGGCTCAAACGGTGTACCTACGTTGATTCTATTTATTTTAAAGAGGTGCCCTACGTGTGCGCCACGGTTGGATGACATTAAGGAGAAACATCGGTTTCTTTATGTACTTTCCCGCATCCCATGACACCTAGGTATCAGAGGGCGGTACCAATAACTTGATACAGTTCTCAAGTACTTATCCCGTTGCTATTCTTTAGTAGTATACATTTTTCGCTCTCCGCCTTTTCGGTAGTACTGGTACTAATCTCCTAATTCTTGAACATAGAGTCTTTAAGTCCGATCACTCGCTGGTTCTTGTATTATGTTTTGCTTATTTCTCGTCCCTTGTTTTCTCTCCTCATCTCAACCTTGATTAGGAAAAAAACATTCGTTTCGTTTGTATGGGCCTCTATTAAGTATTGAGTCCATTCTCGCGATAGCTTGGTTTGGACCCAATCTATTCCCTGATACGGGTGTGGGAGCACCCCAGAGCACATGCTTACTTACCGGAGTGTGCATGCAAGCAACAGTAAATAAAGGCCCCAAGCGCCTGATACTAGGCAGCTCCCACTCAGGCAGCTTCAAGTTCTGTTATTCGAGTCCTGTACTACATAGTGCGCTCACAACTCTGGACTCCTAGCTTTGTGCGTCTCTTTACTTTGCCAGTACGCGGGATGAACCGATGCGTCTCTTCCTGCTTATTTGTGTCGCTGGATGTTTCAAGCGCCTCACTGCTTTACGGGTTGTTGTTTTATTTCACTCTCGGCAACGTTCACCTGTCTCAAGAACCTCAATGCAACCAGTACTAGAAGCAGAGTCTTGCTTAGATCTATCGAGCTTCCTATAGCATGAATATCGGACCGCTTGTAGTGGCTTCAAATAGAAACAGGTTTCAACTGGAGAAAAAAACTAACTACCCAACAGTTGGCCCGAGCCCAAGCAAGTCCCCGGAGTACGAAAGGTGCTGATATTTTGGGGTTTGCTGGTGCAACATGTGGCAAAACGCATGCTTCGTTTTTATATTGATGCAAAGCATTCAAGTGGCTTTATCTCCATCACGAAGGATGAGTCTCGTTACCCCCTCTGTTGCCGATTCACAATCGCTCAAGACACTCAATCAAGAGAGCACTATCCTTCCTCGACTTAAAAATGTTACAATAATGCAGCATCTACAAATCAGATCGTTTGGGTTTATCAGATGGCCATTCTGGTTTTCAAGGGAGAAAAGCGTGAAGAGCACCAATTCTACCAGACGCCGAACAAGGCCGTCACCCATTAAAAGAGACCAGTCGAATGCACTGGTACCACCGGACCTACCGACATCCGAGTCACTGCGCCGCAGAACAGTTTCAAAGCAGTAAGTGGTAGCAGAGTTAAGCGCTTATGAGCCGTACATGTGAGTTCCACGAAGCAAATTTATATGTGACATGTGCTAATATTTACCGAGCGTTGATACAGCCAAGACGAAAGCCAACTTGGTGGGCCACGAAACGATCTTGCCGCCAGACATGGGCGCGATTACGGGTGCAGAACCTAAGCGATTCTCGAGAAATTCCTTTTCGGGAAACTATCACAATTCGTGTCCTTTCCTTCCAAATCCTTCCCTCAATGGGCTTTCCCGCATTAGACGAGAGCGATACCTATAGTCTCTGGTGCAAAGGGACAACAGCAAACTGGGGCTAAACTTGGAGGGGCAAACGGGTGGTTTGTTGAACGCTGGGGTAACGTGATTACGCTTGCGCGTGATTGTCGGCTAAGATCACCACCCAAACCGCAAGGAACCAACATGCCTATCCTCGCTTCTGTAAGGGCCCTGGAATAGTAAATTGAAAGAGATTCCGATGCTGGCTGTCATATGCAATTACAACGCTTCAGTTTCCAAACTGAATCAACAAACCTCTGATGGCATACGTTTAACCCCTTGCAAGCAGCTTGGACGGCCTTTACCTATGACTCTCTTTGGCGGGCATTCTGATTGGGATGCTTTTGTGAAGCTCTTTAGCCAATCTTGGCTTGCAACGCACCTTGGCGAACTCGCGTCTAAAATAGATACATTTCTAGTATTGATGTTTTCGGATTTGGCGATCGCTGCGTCCTGACACTAAACTAAATACTGCATGAAAAGACGGACTAAACTTACTCTCTTCGGTTGCCTGTCACCTACATCATACCCACATGGCAGGTACTCCGCTCTTGGCCAAATATTTGGTAGAATGAATGAATTATGGCTACGCATTCGTGTCGAGGCAGGTCCCCGTCCCTCGCCGATTATGGGTTTTTATACCGCTCTGATAAGTGCTTAGGTATGATCAGAGTTTCCCTTGCTCACGATCCCCCCCCTTTCTCTGTTCTGCGCTTCTAATCAAGCTTTGTTGTTTGGCAAACTATAACTCGAAGTCATTAGGAGTATGGAGTCTAGTGCATTATTGTGGTTAGCTAGTACGTGGTTTGCTGATCTCATGTTGTCAGCGATATACTTTTGTACATTGTATCAAGTGCCATCAACCTAACGCATTGATGTTCATTGTAGCGACCTTACCAAACTTGGCCTCTATTGCGGCAGCATGTCTGGTCTTGATTTTTGCTGCGTTTATCCATCGGAACCCAGACACACGCATTGCTTTACGGAGGCAGAGTCTCATTATGCTTCTCGTCGTCTTGGCAATGTCGATCTTTTTTAGCTTCGGTAACCTGTAAGAAAACTACATAGTAATGAGTGCACATAATACTAATATCTAAAATCCAACTAGCATGACTTACTTACTTCCACAAAACTCACAATTGTGCACTATAAGCGTCATTGTAATGCTGTTTGCAGGTAAGTTTAAATTGCGAATCTGTTATACACGTACTCATTGAAGTCGCACCGTTTAGGAAACTTTCAACACTTTGTTATTATGCTCATCGCAGTAAACCTACAGGTATGACTCCAACGTACATTTTTTGCTATCAGAATCTAGCTAAGCTATTATTGTAATGCAGCTTACTGTGGTACATAATATTTCAACTACGGGATATGCATCCTATTACATCAGCAGCTCTTGTCTTGCGGCTTTGGTCACAGTAGCTCCCGGTGCTGTCGCTCGTGTCTGGGGCTATGATCCCGTTGTAGGTGTCTGCTGGATGGTGATTCAAGATCCTAATAAACGGATCTTGTGGTCCGTTGGGACGACCCACGTTTGGTCCATCCTGTGTGCGGCTCTCGCATTCATATCATCGGTTGCAGTACTAGTGAAGTTAGCAATCAAATCCTACGAGTTTCACAAAGAGTCTTCAAGTTCTGGGCCGGACACTAATATCTTATCCCAACAAAACATATTGACTTCTATGGCACTTCGAGTCTTACCTCATCCGGTATTCTTAAGTAAGTCCAGTCACTTCTTTGCTTGTTACCTGCCAACTCAGTCATCTTGTTAGTTATCAGTAATGTCATCACTGTTGCCCTAGATCTTGAAATCTCGTTACATCACAATTACAGTGGTGCTCTCAACATTATATTCTCAGTGTTCTATGCAACTCCTCCACTGTTTTTTTCATGCGTTGTACTTTTCTTTGAGTACGTGTTTCGTCTTTTTACTAAGCTTCGGTGGGTTGGGGCAGTTCGCTTATCCTTTTTCATGTAGCCCTTCGTTATCAGCCGCTATCCGCCAACTTTTCCGTAAGAAGCCAACTATACTCGGCGTAACTTATACCAACCCACGCATCTCATATACACTTCCTCTTGAGCTTAGTACAAGGGATGACGGGAGTTGGCCTTCCTCCACTTCGCCTGGACGGAACGAAAGCGAGTTTGAGGAAGGCGGAGGAAACGCATCAAACAAGCCTACTATATTCGGAACAAGCTCTTCCGACCCAGTAGTAAGTGCTCCCACATCTCACCTAGTCCTGCTTCCGCCAATAACAGGCTCGGCGACCTTGAGCTTGGATACACAATCACATGCGGCCCGGGTAACTTCAAGTAATGCTTTGGACCTTTAAAACACTGTGAACTGTAGTACTTGCCGTACTCCCTCTTTTACTCTAATATCTGTTCCTTACGACATATGTCAAGCGTCAACATAGTCAGTTTTTAAGAGAGTATCTTATCAAGTTGTAGTTTTATACCTATCTCATCTCCGCATTTTTTTTCTTCAATTGGGATTGATTGCATCATTTTTCGATTCGAGCTAGCTCGGATAGTACTATTAAAAATGAATGCGTTTCTTGTTACCTTTCGTTCTGACTACACACTTCTTACGAACCACAGAGATTGTGCTTCTCCACCTATTGATATGATGTTTGAAAATGCATGAGCTGAAGGAAATTAGGTGTACTTACGCCTGTTAATCCTCGTGTCAATTCAAGTGATAAGGACAATGTGCTATTGACTGCACCCGGGGTGAGCCCCGGGGTGAGAGCATGCATCCGTTGATGGCTTCCAGCTACAACCACGCGATCACACCTTCGACTTTGCTGATTCCATGAACCTCGCGAACTCTTCTCGCCTTCCCTCGCTCGGTCCATCATTACGTCGCTCGATAAATAGCTCAATTCTCTCAAAATGGCGTTCGCCGCCTTGTTCGCTCGCCTACCTTCATTCGTTCATCGACTCCGATGATTAACTCAAAGTGGGCCTCTACGGTCTTTGCGCTCGCCTCCGCGGCAACACTCGTGCGGGCAGCTGTGCTTGTCAACTTCCAAGTCGCGCCTCCGCCGAATGTTCCCAAGGGAGTGCAGACCTGTGAGCTCACTGTTGTCGAGTACGTAAAAATGTTCAGGGCCATTCGTGAGGATGCTGAGGAACTGGGTGAATTGCAGTCATACGTTTGGAAATTCCTATTACCAGTATGTACATTATATTCTTGCAATTCAATATTCAATATTGACGAATTTGGTAGGCCCTCTATTTACCAGTATGCACCTCCAACTGACTGCGGTGCTCCTGGCTCATGGGCTGCCGTTACGTTGAACTTGGTGTGTACAACCGTTTTTGCTTTCGGACAATGTGGGCAGCTTTAATTGTCATCAACAGACTGTCACCTCTAATGGCACGCAATACGACCGCCTGGCAATTATGACACTTGGTGGAACAGAAAGTCAGAATTTTTATCTCCAAGCTATACATCCGTTTAACCTCTTTTTTTTTAAAAAAAAAACGGATAGTTTGGCGCACATCAACACCTGAGCCTACTCGCGGTGATGGTATCATTTGGACGTACACCAAAGACGTGACGCGTTACGTGCCGCTCTTTGCTCGTTCGGGAGTATTTAACATGGAGCTCAACAATGTCTTGACTGATAGGCTAGACGGCCAGTATGCTGGTGCGTATTTTTTGTCCAAGCACATTTAGAGTCGGAGCCCTAAATGGATTTATATGTAGCTAAGGTGGTTGCAACATTCTACAAGTCCTCAGCCAAGTATCCTCCTGCGAGCAAATCTGACTTGATTGTTCCTGTTGGATTGGGCGTGCGCACGGATGGAGGGGCTGAAGCATCTGTTCCTCCTGCATTTACTGTAAGAAAATTGGATCCTTTTTCTGTTCAGCAGCACATTGACTTCCAATGTTTCAAGCAAAATGTAACCCTTCCTCGAAACACCGTTGCTGTATACGCTGAAGTATATGCCTCCGGAAATGGAAACGAAGAGTTTTGGTATACATCGACGGCGAACGCATACGTTGGAAACCTACCGGAAGGGTACACGGGACAGGGTCCGTTCCGTGAGGTGCGGTTGAGCGTTGACGGCAAGCTTGCGGGCTACGCCACGCCCTATGCTGTGTTTTTCACTGGAGCATGGGTCCCTCCTGCTTGGAGGTATGTACTTCTCTGGTTGTAGAATGGTAGGCTGGAGCTTAGCTGCTTTCAAGACCCATTGCGTCTTTCGGCGCACTAGACCTGCCGGCTTACTATATCGACCTTACTCCCTTCGTCCCTATCTTTGCAGACGGCAAATCGCACGCCATTACCATCGACGTTGCCTCCGCCGAAGCTGATCACACTACCCTCAGCAACTGGTACGTCTCCGCAAACCTACAAGTGGTTACGGACTCTTCCAACAAGCCTACCACTGGCACTATAACACGATACGACGTACCTCAATATGCTACAGCACAGACCACCGGTAACGTGGGCTCCAACGGGGATTTAGATGTGACAGTGTCTACACAGCATAGCTTGCATATTGAAAGCACTATCAAGGCAGGCAGTGGGAAGACGACGTATGTGGTATACACGCAGAATTCTCGATTCAGCAACACACAGAGATATTCAAACAACCTCAATACGCAGGTTTGTGTTAACCACTGCAGACTATTGATGGTGAACTGATTAGTTCGTGCTCTTCTATAGACGTTTGAACAGACTGCTACTGGTTCTGTGCTGAGCTTGCACAACGGACTGCCCGTCGTTACAGACGCATTTTCATACCCCCTTAACATCGTCTATCAAAGCCTGAATGATGCGGGAACTTCCTGTAAGTGTCCAGCCCTATAGCTTCACATTCTTTTTGGTCTTATGTTGCTTTCACAAAATTGTAGATACAGTCAAGTTTGACCATCGTTATGACCGCGCCGTGTTGCCCGCACTGTTTATTCTTGGATCCACCACTAATGTCCATCAAATTGCCAGTGAGTTTATTGGTCTGTGTTGTTGTTGTTGATTCGTGACCCATTCCCATGACAGATGGTACTTTTGTCCAGGCATCCACAGGCAACTATGGAAATGGTACAAATGACAACGTGGGTTACAGTTATATCACTTGCGTTGATACTGAGGGCTAACAGGTAATAATCGCATAGTCATTGACCTACTTCGATACACGAGGGGGCACTTACAACCGCCAGGTTGGTGCCTCGCTCAACAATATCACGTACGATAGAGAAGGTGGTACGCTGGCTACTGGCGGCGTCTGGGGCTTCCCGTGGTCAAAGTCAAAGCAGGTGGCTGGACCCGCTTTTGGCCAGGCTCGCTTGCCGCACGGTCGTCATTTTGAATGAGATGACGTATAGGCGAGATTGAACATCGTGATCCAAGGTTGTTGTTGTTAAATATATCGTGACCCAAGGATATATTTAAGTTCCTGCCCTTACTTTTAGCGATGTTATGTATGCGCCAATTATCAAAGATTTGACACGTACATTCCGATATCCGTACTAACTGTATCTCAAGTGTGCCCTATTTTAGCCAGTTCTTCGATCTAAGTCAGCGATTGCTACTACTTAATCAAATTCTAAATAGAGGTCAGTACAGTCCAGAACGTATACCAGCAGTGAGAGCCCCAAGCGTTAAAACAAGTGAGCGTCTGCTACTCGGTGCCGCCTTACCTCTCAAGCTGTACTATGTCTCAACCTCCCTCGACGCCATATACCACAAGCACCACATCGTATCCGTACACATATTCAGCTGCTGGCGGTACATATAATCCTTCGGCTTATGCACCCGCTGGTTACTCAGCTCCTGGAGTGTACAGTGCGACCGGTGTCAACAGCTATGGAACGCCATCCTCATGGTCCTATGCGTATAATTACTTTCCGGCACAAAGCTCTGCAGCCGCACAGAACAAAGCGAACACGACCTACGCGTCTACATCTACAGCAACGACAACGTCCACGGCCAACGCTCCCACTGTGACGCGGCCGTATACGTCCTCCTACAGTGCTCAGTCGACGGCGACATCGACGAATGTTCAAGCGGCCACGGCTGCTGCCGCTAGCAAATCCAAAGGAAAGCAGGGTGCTTACAAAGGCTTGTTTACTAAAGAGCGTATGTCGTATTTTGCCTGCTATCTTGGGATGAAACGTTTGGTATTTAACGCTTTCATCCAGTACGCAACCTTATGTATGGGTTTGGAGACGATCGAAACCCTGCATCGGACACTGTGAGCGTAATGGAGGAAATTCTTATTGAGTACATTGTTGATGTGGTGAGTTTAAGGGTCTCCAACCTCCTACGCTGTCTCGTAACATTTGTTTGCAGTGCCAACAAGCTACAGGCGGACGGAAAAATCGTCTCTCTGTTGAAGACCTACGCAAGGCGCTTTCCAGACACCCGGACGCGAAGAAGCTCGCTCGTATGGAAGAGTTGTTGTTCATGCAAGAAGACATCAAGCGAGCTCGTGCCCAATTCGACGACGCAGAGATGAAGGAAAAGGGACCCTTCTAGACGCTTATTTTGTCTTCTGTAAATTTCGTGTCATGTACATACTGATGACAGTTCCTTGGGTAGATTGATTTGCAAACAAAGAATACAATACATTTGTCCTTGTGACTCACGCCTCTTTCGTCAGTAATCAAAATTCTCCCTGTGGACGGTGCTGGGCTCCACTCCCACGGCCTTGAGGCCAACAATGATCGACTCCTCGAAAATGCGTGGACCACAGACATAAATTTCTCTGTTTTGTACGTCAACGCTCTTGAGAACATCGGCTGTGATGCGTCCGTGCTGAATCTCGGAACTGGGGTCGGCCTGGGCGCTTGTATCAAATATCTTCAACTGGAGAGATACATTCGCCGAGTTTCCAACAGCGGCGCGTATCAATTCTTTTACAAGGCTCGGCTCCCTCGTCGACACAATCAGCAAGACATTGGATGGCGTCTCCTCGCTTGCGAGCGCTGAGAGCATGCTAAGGAACGGGGTAATGCCAATCCCACCGGCAACGAAAAGCAGTTTCACCGGGCTTTCCGTCGCGTCCGCCTTCGGCTTTGGGAGCACAAACGTGCCTGCGACACCTACCAACCTGGCCTGCAGCCCGAGCGGGCTCGCGTCTGCCAACAGCTCTGGCCGCTTCGCCGCCACCGCCCGCACGATGTTCATCAGCCTGCCCGTGACCGCCCCACCCGGCTTCTCCTTCATTGTGATGCTGAACTCGCGCACGGGCCCGTCTTTCGTCGGATGAGACGAAGACACCGTCCACGTGCGCACACCGTCGTCGTTCAGAGTCGTCTCCGCGCCGACAGGGGCCATATGCCTGTACGCGTTCGTGCCTAGGAGAGCAGAGAGATCTACAATTGCTGCCTGACCCGGAGCAATACCCTCCATGGGCGGGTCGGCGGTGAAAGTGAAGGTGGCGACAGTGGGCGCGTGTGGCGTCATCTTGACCAGGGTGAGGGTCGTGCCCAAGAAGGCGGTCAGCGCGGCCTGTGGCTCATCGAGGAGGAAGCGGACGGGCGGGCTGTAGGGGCTACGCAGGACGGGGCTTCCCGCGCTCTGGCGGACGGGCAGCGCGTCGGCTACGAATGCGTACCCGGTCACTTCCACCGTCGTGACCAACCGCGCCTGGAGCATGATCTTCTTCGCGTCCTCGCCGTAGTGGTTCCGGGCGACGCCGGTGACGTACAACATGTGCCCGTCCACGAAGCCGGGGATCGTGACCCCCGCGACGGGCGTGTGCTCGATGTTGCCGAGCGACTGCATGAAGCGGTTTCCGCTATAGTCTGGGATGACGAGCGTGCGCCCGTCGGAGCGCACGCGCACGAACCCGGGGCGGCCGCCACGCTGATTCATGCCCAGATGGGCGGGGTTGACGTCGGAAGAGTTCGGCGCGTAGCTCGTGGCGATGAAGATGGTATCGGCGGCTTGGATGAAGGATATGACATCGGGTGGGAGGCATGCTTCAGATGGCAGCTCCACATTACGATGGAGGACTCGAGGCGAGGTACCTGGGTGAGGTACGAGCTTGCGTATATTAATGTACTTTGGGCAGTTTCTAGATTAATATGAGCATCAGCAAGAGTGTTGTGGTGTAGACCGAATAGAACAACCACTAACCCCACCGCTTCTTCGACGTCGATATCGAGCTCAAGGGTGGACTCGTGTCGGTCCCATTGGACGACCTTCCCAGCGAACTTGTTCCTCCGCCGGTTGTTGAACATGATGCCCAGTCCAGCCGTGAGGGCCAGCTTGCCCTCCTCGCGACGGCCCGCATCTCCGGCGGCGATGGGGTCTCCCTCCCAGACGTCCGCCCTGATCCTGAGCGAGCGGCTCTCGGGGCTCTGTATGAACCCAGGCTGGCCGTCGCGGGCGGTGAGGAGGGAGCCCCACGGCCGGCCTCGGCCGTCGAGGGTGGTGAGGGCGACGTACGCGAGCTCAGAGTGGAAGACGCGGTGTTGGAGCGGGAGGCGGTCTTCGATGACTTCGAACGCGCCGCCGATGGGTCCGTCGAAGCCCATCGCGCGCTGGGCGGCGAGTTCGCCAGGGTGCCAGCCGTTCGTGTACGTGGATTGCATTTTCTATCGACGGATATGTCGCCCTTGTGACAGCAATCAGCGTCGAGATTGAGAGCCAACGTTCAAGACCGTCTGTAAAGCTTCCAGCGACAGTCGCAGTTTTATTTGAAGAGAACGTGAATGTTTGCCACCGTGCTAAGCTATCATGGGCTTTGTAAGCGGCTGAAAGCACAGAAGCCACTGGTTAGTAGATAGTGCGTCCATAAGATGGCTGTTGGACGTTGGTGTGTCAGCCAAGTGCTTCATAGCTTCGAAGATGCAGTGTACAGCGATGGCGAAACGGATCAATTTCAAAATCTATGAAGAAATGGTAAATGGCACCAGTCCAATGGTGCTTGAAGCTGAACCTTATTTCCAGAGAGAGGTCTGATCGGTCTCACTTCGTGCGAAAAGAGAATCGACGCTTTGAATTCAAACGAGACCGCCCGCAGACAGGACCCGGGTTGTCATAGGACGCGATACCGGGGCTACGTATAGTTGTGGCTCATTAGGGCAGGGTATAGGATTGCAATGGTATGTATGTGTCGAACTCCGACAGCCTGGGGAGAGGGGTACTGATACATGAATCAGAGTACTTTACAGAAGAAGGGAGGGAAGGGGAGGGAGAGGATAAGGAATGGGGGGGAGGGAGGGGGGGTTGGAATGGGAAACGAACGACTGAAGGTGTGCACGTAACGGCACGAGAACTGATAGCACAAGAACAAAATAAAAAAGCGACTAGTTCCCACAAAGTCCTAACCAGTTGGGGCAAAAGGTTGCATTCCGTAAGATTGAGGCCAGGGCACCCCATGGAACTGTTGTCGAGGAAGAAGAAGGGAAGGAAGACCGTGTCCGAGATGACTCGGAGATATGAAAGCGTGGACGGCGGAAGCAAAAGAATGCTGTCGAAAAAAGGGACTAGATCAGACGTTGACAGACCGACGTTGCACTGATCGGCCAAATTGAAGGGGCACTTACGATATCGAAGAGGAAGAAATAAGAATGATAGATACCAGCGGTTCGGGAAATGGCGAGAGATAGGTTTGGGTGGGGTGGGGCGGGGAGAAATAGCCTACTGATGGCGGGTGAGGAGAGGAGTGTCGCACGCCGCCATCCACAACGAAGGCATGCCCTCCATGGCCTTGTTCCTCCGAGAGGGTTGTTTGCTCAACCTTTGCCGACGACTGGGCGGATCAGATCGTTAGCTAACTTGCGGCCGGATGCGATGTGTTTCTAGCAATCTCACCTGTATTCATCCAAGGACATGGTGCGCTTGCGCATAGGCACGGGAGAGCAGGGCGCCATGGCAGACTCGCCACAAGAGCCAGAGGTATTGCTGGTCATGGCGGGAATGTCGACAGGTTGATTGGGCGCGGGTGCGCTTGAAGGAGGAGGAGAGTGGATGGAAGAGAGGCAGGGGGGGAGGAAAGCCACAGAAAGACCGTGCACGCGCGCGGTAGTCTCTGGTTTATATACGAGTTCGTTTTTCCCCCCCTCTCCCCAAGAGAAAAAAAAAA
>JAZHGK010002972.1:0-14012 GCA_037855215.1 Waitea zeae
TTTTAAAAAAAAAAAAAAACTTGGCCGTCAGTCATGACCCCCCGGGATCTTTCGCTCGCCTCAAACGTCGGGCTCCGTTCCCTCAGAATCAGCGGACTCACGCTCCGCGATCCGACAGAAGTCAACCTTCTGTCCCAAAAACAGGCCGACAAAGGGGTTATGTTCTGGCTGGCCGACCTACTCGCCAGCGCTCGCTCTCCAGTCCTGCAGAACGTCGAGTACGAGCTGAACGTCTACGGGAGCGAGGCGTTGTCGGATGTCGACTGGGGAAAAATATCGGACTTGGTCCGAGAGCAACAGTCAAACTGGGGTGCGTGCCTGCAGGGCATCAAGGTGAAGCTGCACATGCAGGGTGAGCAAAGAGCCGACGTTGACAGCATACCATCTCCCGTTGGCGGAGGCGGGACTATACATTTTGAAGTTGTCACTGAGCCACAAAGTACTGGTACGCTTTCTCTAGATAACCCTATCTTTTCCAGAAAAGCGCTTGACTCGTTTTGTCTCGTCGTTGACACTAGAGGATACTATTTATGTGCCTACCTCCGGCGATCTGTAACACCATCAAGAAGGGCCTTCAAGACATCATATTTTGCCTATATTCCACAGTCATATATACGCACACTTATTTTGTTATATTTCTTGCCATAATCGATATAACTTCACCTTTACTGTTTTAGACTAAGCAATCTCCCCTGCCTCTTTCGCTTTGAGGAATTCCTCGTGCAGTGTCTGCTGCGTCTTGAAGTTCTTCGCATTGGTCTTGGCTTGGCTTTTACTGAGTTCTTTCCCTTCGCCGTCAGCTGTCGGAAGACCCGCATCGTCCCATGCGCTGTATTTGTTTTCGGGAACGTTTGGTGGGCGGAACATCTCCGAAGGAGGCATGCGGCCCTTCTCGAGCTTTGCAATGCGTTTCGCTCGCTCCGCTTCGGCATTGGCCGCCTTCTTGGCCGCCTTGGCTTCTGCTGCGGCGCGCTTCTCGTCACGAGCCCTGATAAGCTCTGCAGGAGAGACGAGCTTAACGAGTGCCTGACCATCTGTTTACAGGCCTTTGGTAACAGCAAGGGGCGCTGAGTGAAATGTGAAAACATACCTTCTTGATCATCAAGTGCTACACCGAGGGGAACGAGGTCATTGTCGCGAAGCTTGTCACATAGCGCAAGGATCTCCTTTAGCGCTGACTCGTCCTTCGCCATTGCTGCCTTGCGTACCGAGTCGCGGAAGCTCGATAATACACGAAGATACGGCATAAGCGTTTCCTCGCGCTGGAATTATTCGTTAGGTTCGATATAGCAATCAGCGAGCAGGCAGATCTGTACTCACATTCGCGCTTTCTCCTTCAGCGCGGATATCACCCCATCCGAGTTCATCAGACATTCCTTCGCCGAGACCGAACATGCGAAGCATCTGACCGATCCAGCGCGCCACGCGTTCGACTACGCCTATGTTGAGCTGGTTGCCTCGCGTGTTGACGTACACGTTCGTCTTGGACACAAGATCACGTAGGACATCTAGAGCAGCCGGGGTGTTGAAAGAATCGCAAAGCGCGGAGCGGAAACTATGCTGCGCAGTGTGAAGCCTAGACGGAAAGAAGTTAGCTAGGGCGAGCGAAATAGGGTTGTGGCGTGCGCACGCTTCTGTGAGGTCTTGCTCAGGCTGATCGAACCCATGATTGTCAGAGAGCTTCGGAGGCCCGGCTCGTGCCTGGCTAATCAGAGCTTTGACGTTGGTGAAAAAGTTCTGTGGATGCATGCGTCGAGTCACTACTTCAGAATAACGATTGGATTTCACGCACGTTGAACGTTGACTCGATGACTCGAACCTCGCTCGTCATAAGTGACTCAGAGAAGTCAATCTTGGCGTTCCAAAGTTGTGTCAAAAACGCCAGTCGGAGTTGACGTGCAGTAAACCTTGTTAGAATTTCCTAACAAAACCTTAAATACTCATCGAATGGGGATAATCAGGCCCTGACTCACATCAATGGTGATAAAATTCTTAAGCGATTTGCTCATCTTTAGACCTTCGATGTGCAAGTGTCCCGAATGCAAGAAGTAATTAACCCATCCGGGGCAGTTGTGATAAGCCTGTTGAGCAAAGTCGGATAGGGTCACGATAGCGAGGAAATCTGGGTCGTACCTCGCTCTGGGCGATTTCATTATCATGGTGAGGGAAGGCGAGGTCAATGCCCCCAGAGTGAATGTCCAAATCCTTTCCGAGAATGGCTGTAGACATGACCGAGCACTCTATGTGCCAGCCCGGGCGACCGTTGCCCCATGGACTAGGCCATGAAGGCTCTCCAGGCTTGGAAGCCTTCCAAACAGCGAAATCAGAAGGTTGCCGTTGCTCACGTTCGGTTGCTGCTGCAGATAGTGCGCCTTATCTTATAATGAGCGTTTCAATTTTTGATGAAGTGCTAAGATAACTTACCCTCTCCTTCTTCAAGTAGTTCACGGTTGCCCTTGCTCCACGGTTCTAAACGGGCGTAGAAATGATTGTTCTTGCCGTCGAACGAAGCAGTATCAAAGTAAACACTTCCACCTGCTTCATATGCGTACCCGTTCTTAATGATGTTCTACTGGAAGTTACAGTGACGTGCTTCAAATGTGGGGAAACCGACTCACCTCCACAAAAGAGACCACTTCGGGGACATATTCTGTGACGCGAGTGAGCGTGGAAGGGGGAAGGACTCGCAATCGATCCATGTCATCGAAGAAGCGCTTCTCCCAGTATGCGGCGAGCTCGCGGAAGATCCTGGGCTCCAGAGGTGTGGGCGAAGCGCGATACTGATCATCAAGGAACTCGGAAAGAGCGTCTTTTGCCTCGTTGACGAGCTTTTGTGCAGCTGCGGGATCATGGTCTCCTTTCTCCACTGCAGCCTTTGCCTCTACAATGGCACGGTGGGCTCGATTCTGTTCTGTGCATGAGTATAAGTGCTAGGTGAGGTAACCGAGTGGCCATAAACACACCAAAGATGTGATGTGCATATCAAATTTCTCATCTCGCTTCAGCGCTTCAGTCTTGATATTCGATGCACGTTCAAATAAAGCAGCCCAGTCATCAAACTCCAGGTCGGGGCTGTCGGCTGGGACCTGCAGCCCTTTCGGGAGCTTACGTTGGGCATAAAATTTCCATGCAGCTAGCACAGTTGCTACAAGGCCAGAAGTAAGAGTTGGGTTTTGTGAAAGAAAGTTGTTGACCAGGTAGTTTTGGCGCGCACGAATGATGATCTGAGTTGAATGAGGTTGTCATCTTGGACGAATATTTAGTCTCTCGTACCTTGTCATCGATGTCGGTGATGTTCATGACAAAATGGACGTCATAACCAAAGTAGTCTGCCATTATGCGCCGTAATATATCTTGAGTAACATAATTTCTGTGATAGCTGAGCAAAACTTCTTTCAAAAATATGTATTATGCACCTTGCGTGACCCATATGGGATGCATCATAGACTGTTGGCCCGCAATTGTACCACTTTACATGTCTTCCATCGCGCGGAACGAACTCGGTCTACTTGAAACGTGTTTGTCGACGCTCGTTAATCAGAGCAATGAGGGTGCACACCTTGGTTTTGGTGAGCGAGTTGTACACTTTCAGAGTCGGTTGTGGTGTTTCCGGTTGTGGAATGTGCCATGGGGGTTGTTGTACGGACATTGTGCACGTCGAGTGGTAGATAAGTGAAGCAGAAAACTTCGAGAGGTATGTACGAGAGCGTGAACGAGAGGCGCGGAGCGTTAACAGCATGAGATCTTTGACTCGATCAGGAAGTCAATGGCGCGACCGCGTGCCAGAAAGTAGAGGAAGAAACACGGATGACCGGCTGTTCCGTGCCGAGTCACCAGTGATGTTGGCGTTGCTCATTCCTCACAGCGTTTAAACACTTAATTGCTTCTGAACTAACTCATTGATCAAATAACTCTGCAACAAAGGAAAAGCCTGTGGATACAATACAGCTTTTACGAATCGAATTCAAGCTCGAGGACTTGGTACAAGGACAAATCAAGCGTGTCCATACTACTGCTTAAAAGTCTTTAGCGTATGACTTCTGCTTATTCCCAGGCTCAGGCTCAGACTGGAACGCCTGGAGACGTGTGGTAATATTTTGAAGTCCACTCAACCAGTTTTCAAGTTCTGCATCCCCTTCGGGCCCGTATCCAAGCTTTTCGTAGAAGGTTGCACGGTAGGGAACTGCGTTCAACGCCACCTTAAGCAAGATCGGTAAGTGTCCATTGTTCGAAATATAAGTTGGATGGTGCATACAGAGAAAAGACCCTTCACAACAAAGTTGTGGAACTTCTTGAGGGAGTTGTCATACCCATGCGAGAATGCCTCTGTGAGCTCCTTGTCTTTATTTGATTGTGCAAATTGGAGTGACAAGCAGGTAAAGGAAAGGCCTCGAAGCAGCCAAAGCAATCCCTCAGATGCAGGGCGCTTCTTTTCCTTGAACTCATTCTCTACTAACTGCTCAATTGTGGTAGATACTGTGGGCGCAGTATCATAGCGTTTTTGGAGTTTCTGTCCCGGCTTCAAATGAATGTCCGTGTCGTAGGATCAAAAGGACATACCTCAACATTACCCTTGAGGTCTTTTACTACCACTGCAAAGGCCGTCGAACCGAGCAAGTCTAAGCAAATTTCCGAGACAGTGAGATAGGAGTGCCCTAAAAAAGTGTTTTTGAGATTTACCGAACAATCCAATGAGGCCTTGAGTAGCATCGATGAACTCAAGCGTGTCGACGCCAGCATCAGTGACCTTCACGTCTGCAAAAGACTAAGTGAACAGATTGGTGTAAGCTTTTGGATGATTTAAACTAGTAACAAAACACCCCTTAACGGTTTGCAAGTAGGGTGCCATGATGGTGACAAGGAAAGGTGGAATGATGCCTGCCAGCGTTACACCCATGATAATCACTGGTCACCAGTCACCACTGACCCAGGGTAGAATGTGATAAGATAACCATATTGTTTCCGAGTAAACTTTGCTACTCGCCGAACTCAACACACCCCTATTGAAGCCATCATGCCACACGCGGATTCTGCCCTCGTATCTTCAGATATTAAGACAAAGGCACAGTTCTGGGTCTATGTAAGCTCGCAGCTTGATTCACTACTTCAGGGGCAGCGTTGCTGGGTGCGTATTTTAGAGCAGAAATAGGAGTATTGCATGTCTAAAAGTTAACAGGTGACGAATCTAGCGAACGCATCATCGTTGCTATACAATGCGTTACTCGCCTTTTCAGCTTATTTTGGAGATGGAGAGCGGATGGTCAATTGGTGTGGTAAGCAGGTGGTCGGCTTTCTCTAGTGAACCTTGAGCCTTGATGCAGTTTTAATTTGTTCTCCTCACGCCCCAGGCTTCTACCTAGATTCTCCTTTCTTCCCATCTCCACGGTTATCAAATTCGAGCTCAGCGCATAGCGAGGGAACATTGCTCTTGGGCCCGTTCTGCGGAAAACCTGCATGCCAATTCGTCACCTACGCACCCAGACCACGGGGCGTCTGCGCGGGCGCTTACATCAAACGCCAGACAGAACTCGTCGCAAACGTCGATCTATATCCTGGTCACATTGCTTGCGACGGAGAGACCAAAAGCGAAATAGTCGTGCCGTTAATTGAAAAATCGACCGGAACTCCAATAGGTGTATTGGACCTTGATTGTCTTGCTCTTGGCGGGTTCGACAACGACGATAAGGAGGGGCTTGAAAAAATTGCGGAACTTATCGTGAACTCGTGCGATTGGTAGATGAGCTTGCTCAAGCAACTCTTCCAAAAAATAAAAACAAAAATGAAACGTGGATATGATGATTGAAAGAATTTTATGCGTAGGACAAAAATGTAATTTGTCAATGAGCACAAAGAGATACTTCGTACTAATTACAGGCACATCATCTAACTAGTTAGAATAGTTCATGCCATCCCTCGGCGAGGCTTCTCCAGGCTTCCTGAAGATCGGCATCGTTGTCGTCACTGACTGCGTTTCCCTTCACGATTTCAGTATCGTTAAACGGCTGCCACGGTTTCTGGTCAACACCACAAAGCGTATGTTTCTCGCTTGGTACAATCCCATCGTTCCAGAATGCCCGAACAATTCTTGCAGTACAGAACGAAGTCTGCGATACTGAACAATGGCCCCAGCCATCCGTCTGTTGTATAAGCCGTGCGTTGTTGCCCAGTCTGCTGTTGGCACGCTTGGCTGATGCAAGGGACGTAACTGGATCGTAAGTGTTCCTATCACTCAAGGAGTTAGTCGACAAGGTTGAGTGTTGAAATTGTCTAGGAGGCTTACGAAAGCACAAGTATTGGGGTTTTAAGAGTATCATCCGGAAGTTCAAAGGTGCCTCCATAATGCGACTTGCGTGGCATTATACCTGCTTCATCCCACACATGGCACAGGGAAAGGTAGAAAAATCCATCGCCCATACGTGATGAGTACTTTTTCAGGGCTCGTAGCTGTAGTTCTGCAAGCTCCGCAATTTTTGGTGGCGGACGCAATTCATCATAAGGCTTTGCATCGGTGCACTTGAATCCAGTCGTGAGCACTTTTGCTTGCAACCGAATTCAAAGTACGTACGAAGATAGGCAATGTGGAGAACAATGAATCATCATGTTGCTTTCCGTGCTCTGCATCGACACGAATTATAGTTGCATTCACAATGCCAGTAAAGTTCCCGTTGAAAGCAGCGCTGAGATGACTAGCAAGGTTATCCCATGACATTATAGAATACATGGACCGGAACAGTAGTCCACGAAGGTTCCGCGCAGATGCTATAACTGGTATGTCCAAGTCATAGATCGGTACTGGGTGAGCATAGAGCGAATCCAGAGTCTCGTCAATTTTGGACAGCAGCTGAGCAGAGGATTGGAAGTCATGGTCCAGATTGATTGAGCAGTTCTTTCCCGCGTCGATGCAGGAGGACGCAAAGCTTTTCAGAACATCGTCAATGTTGTCAAGGCCCTCTGCATTAGATCCACATTGTCAATTCGCGTGTGACTAGTTCATTGTATAACTTACCTTCAAAAGCGCTTGTGGCATAACTATTCCACACATCAGGATCAACAACCCCATCAATAACGACACGTCCAATTCTTTCAGGAGAGAGGATCTTGACGAGATACTGGCCAATCACTGTCCCATATGAGAAGCCCCAAACTATGACAGATTTATGAGCAAGAATTAAAGCTTGAAGTGCTGATTAACATACAGTTCACTGGCATATCTTCTCCTTCGATCTTGCGTGCCAAGTAGTCAATATCACGTACAACAGCATCCGTACCTTGAATGAGAATGTGTCAAAACTCGAAAAGAAGCAAGGCTATACGTGAAATATTGAAAGAACTAACCAAAGTAGGCCATGTAGTCGCCAGTACGTTCTTGGCATTTATTTGCTAGGGATCTCGTAGCAGCTACGTAGAGGTCTACTTGACGAAGAAGGTCTTTTTCTACCTCATCCTTGGAGAATCTAGATATGTTAGCAGGTAGATTGAGCTTAAACTCATTCATAGAAGAGATGAATGTCTCTTCCTCTAGCCGGTTTTGGAAACAAGACGTGTATGGCTAGAGAAATGATACAGGTTCAGCCTCAACTCTTGGAGCATGTTTGGTTAATACTTACGGAAGTAAGGTTGATACCACGCGGATCAAATCCAATGAAGTCGTATTGTCCTAAAGGGTTGTTGGTATTTTTAGCTAGCGCAAGGCGCAAAATTCTATACCTTTTACAATCTTGGAGAACTTTGGGCCTCTTGTGTATGCCATGCTGGTTCCAGATCCGCCTATTGGTCGCAATAGATATATGCGTAATGATAAAAGTTGTAAATTAGCATACCTGGCCCTCCTGGATTGAGGAAAATAGCGCCCTTCCTGTCACAAACTTATCCACTAGGGTGCATGTAGAAACAAACACAAACTTACCTGTTCTTTTTGTCTGTTGCCAAAAATCGAGTCACGGCAATGCTCATCGTGCGCTTGTCGTCGAGATTGTGATGGTCCAACGGCACTGTAATGTTCGCACACTCAAAGCCGTCGAAATCTTTACCGCAAGACTTCCAGTTGACCTCTCCTCCACTATGGTCTGAATTTTCGTAAAGAAGTTCATCCAAAACTGGGAGTTCTGGTAGAGTATAGTAGGCCGTAAAGCAAACGACTGCGACTGTGACCATAACTTGCCACCATGACAGAGTATAGCGAACGCGACGAGGTCGTGTCTCATTTACGGACGCCAAGGGCAGGCTGCCTTTTTCGTCAAATGAAGACATTTGAAGCAAAGATCAAGGTGGGTCGACCAGAAGAATAGAAAAGGAGACGTCAAGGCTTTTTAAGGTGGTCGAAAAGCGCAGTCGCGTCGCAGCAGCTAGTAATGATTTAGGGGTATAGATGAAACAAGATGCATTCATACCCGGGGTCAAGTATCCAAGGACCCATGCAGTGGTCAGAAACCAGCGACATGGGCATACATATCCCAAACATGCTCGCACGACTTTGGAACACTACACAGGCTTCCGAGCTTGATAAACATAAAACGTAGAAAGTGAAACTAAGCGTAAATAGGTGCCTGCTTTTGGGCCCGCTAATAGGATGGTATCTTTTGAGAAAAGAGGCCCAGGATATGCAATCGCACAAATCATTCAGAGCTATGGTTCAAATTATCCCTTCCAAAAATAAACTACCTTCTAGCAATACGGTTCACCCAGCTTCGTGCATGATCCAACACTCTAAGCATCCACATTTTGGCTTCTTCTAAGCTCTCTGCGTTAACTTGTCTTGAGCCTGCTGCGTGTTCCTCCGTGATGGTAAACCGAAGTACATCCTTCACCGTGACTAACCCGACAAGCTGGCCACGATCCTCTACAAGGATGACTCGCGGACTAAATTTTTGCTTAGACAAAGAAAAAGTTATGATGATTGGCAAAGACCAACGTACCCCATGCGTTTGAATAATTGCATCACAATCTCCAGTGGTAACTGAGGTGTGACTGTCAAAGGAGTCTGCCAACCCTCTTTAGCTTTACAACGAATAGCGTACGAGAACGATTTCGCACCTGGTTTACCCATGGCCACAATGTGATACCAGCGTGGCTCGCTGTATTCCTGATGATGCCCATAGAAATATTTTCGTCGATCCCAATAGCAGGACCAGAGACATCGGCCAGTAGCTCTCCCTCACTAGGAGCCAGAGGCGCATCTTGACCTGCTGCGTCGGATGTGAAGAAACACGGCGCGTCTGGAGTCACGTTGCTGACGTTCTTCGCTTTGCCTGAGGTACTCAGAGATTCAGCTGCCGTCTTCGTGGTAGCGTGGGTATTACTCACCAATGACCCATTGGATCTTGGCACGGTCAATGAAGCCTAGGATCATCTTCTTGCCGTCTGCCGAAACCACGGGGAAACCCTTGCATTGTGTCCTTTCCAGCCTTGTTTCTAAAGCGAAGATTAGGCGTCTGTTCATTGCTATCGCCAGCGCCTATTGTGGGGGATACACATACCGAGATCGGCTAGCCTCATACCAGTAGCCTCGAGTGTGTGCAAATTTCGGCGCATGACGTTAGAAACTGTGATGATGGTAATCAGGGAGTCGCACTGGTATATGAGCAGCCTGTTTTTAGGCATACCAGACAGATTATATGCGTGATCTTCTTTTTCGAGGATTGGAAATCCGTTGAAGCGAATCATCTCGTCTGCAATACCACGAACGCCGAGCACGTCGCCCACAGCTTTGGTAGCTAAAAGAACAATCTGATGTAGATTATAGATGAGGAAGTAGGGTATAAGAGTGGAAGATTACTTGCCATTGTTGGGAGAATGTAGGTCAGTGCGCCAGTGAGTTCGAACATGATGACAACGACCGTGACAGTGATGCGCATGATACCGCTGCCAGAAACGTTAACCGACTGACTGTTGGTAGAACAAAGGTCGCGCCTACCTCAGGGCAGCAGCAGCACCGAGGAAGGCATATGTCCCAGGAGTGATGCATGGCACATCTGGTTGGCAGTATGCGAAGATGCCTGACTGGGGATATGCACTATTGTCAACCAACGTAAGTGTGGAGGGAGCTTGGCTTCATGAACGCTTAGAAACCCACCGATACATAGCCTTCACCATGATGCCAACCATCCTCCCAAAGTACGCGCCAATCGCCATCGACGGCACAAAAATGCCGGCGGGAACCTTGGCGCCGTACGAGACCACGACGAGGATGATGCGGATGAACGTCGCGAGGAAGAGGGAGTTGACCATGCGCCATTGCACCGACGTCCTACAAATACGTTCAATAAGGGGGAATACGGAGTTGACATGAGGAAAGGAGGAACTTGCTGGCAAATGTTGTCCAGGTCACCTCCGGATTCACACTCCCGGAACAAGATGGCCATGGACTCGGTCATGTCAATCCTCAGGAACCGGTTCCCGTACCCGATGAGCGCAGTGAGTGTGGCGAGGGTGACCGCCTCCGCCACGCCGTGGTTTGCGAGGTAGGCGCGCCTGAAGCCGGACACCGCAACGTGGAGCTTGATCACGATGGCGCCGTAGAGTCCCTGCGATATAGGTTCAGAATGAAGTAATGAGAAGCGAGGCGTTGGCGTTTGACTTACACCAAAGATACCAAGAATGACGAAGAAGAAGATCTCGAAAAAGTGCCAATCGCGATCATAAGTGACCTGGAAGAGTACGAGTTTGCCTGTTCTAAACGGGTTCATCGCCTAAAGGGCCGGTCGTTAAGAGGACGCTTTGTGTAATAGGGTATATAGGTACCGAAAGCGTCACAGTAGCGACGAGTGCGCAGAAGAAACTTCGCCACATGGTTTTGATACTGAAGGTATGGCTCATTTCCTACAATGGTGAGCGTAAGTCGCACAGTCAGGGATACTTTCGAGTTTGACGCTAACCTCTATCGAAAACAAGACTCCGCCGATAGGTGAGCCGAATGCGACCGCAACGCCGGCTGCGCTTGAAGCCGTGATGATCTCACGGATCTTTCCTGTCAAATAGTAAACTAGAATGCTCACATCAAACACAGGCTTCAGCTCACCTTGACTTTTCGAAAACCGCGGAAAGAGTCCAGCGATGAGGTAGCCGACACAGCAAGCCATGTGGACAGAGGGACCTTCTTTTCCTACCGACAGGCCGGAAGCGATGACAAGCGGCTTGCGGGGTGTGAGTAGCTATTCAACGGTTCACAAAGAAACGACCAACCAAAGTTATACTTTTGATGAAGAATGTTGAGAATCCTAGAAATCCGTTCATAACAAACCCAGTGATGATACACTTGATTTCTGAGATGCCAGAGCCTGCCGCGTATTTGGCGAGATTTTTCACCAGGTGAGCGGCAATAAAAGAAAGAGACGCCTAGGAAGAAACATGAATGATATAAATTCGTCCGGTTCTAGCACACTTACAGCAAACAGAGTGTAGGTCAAGTAACGGGCGATGGCATAGTCACTCCACGGGTGCCACGACGCGCACGCAACGTCCGCGTCCTCTTCAATCTCCCAGCAGCAGAACTGCCGATTGAGCCACCATCCGTCGGTGCAGTACCCAGTCTTGAGGTCTGACAGCCACTGTGTGACGATGGATATGAGCGCGGCGGTCACGCCGATGCATATACCTAGGGAAACGAAGACGTCGTGTTCGTCAGACAGAGGAGAGAGGAGGGGAAGCTCGCAGATAAACCGCCGAGCAGCACACGCACCGACGAGTGTGACGATGAACCAGCTCTCGCCGGCACGCGCCATGCGCACCACCTGCGCCCAGAGCCATCGCAGCGTGATTTCGCCGTTGGGCCCGCGGTGGGTCTCGAGGCGCGTCTGGCGCGCGTGCCTCAACCGGCGGTTTCGCTCGATGATCGAGTCTTGGATCCAGTCTGTAGTGTGCACGGCAGCGTGAGCGGGTTGGGCACGGAGGAAGGGGAAGGACGCGTGGCGAGACCTATGGTCGTGAAATCCTGGTAACGTCTGGTGTTGCCGTGTACATCATGCTAGTCAGAAATTGGGCGGGCGTGGCGGAAGAGGTGTCTGGCCAGGAGGTGACGCACTTGATTTGCTCGAGTTCTTCATCTTCGAATTGGCCCTGGTGGTCCTGCATAGCATCGCTGAGCGCGTCGGCGCAGGTAGCAGTTGGCTGAAGTGTGAATGGGTGGGGACGAGAAGCAGAGAGATGATGTTCTGACAAAACAGGCGCCGGGCGAGTGGCAGGCGTCCGCCGTGCTTACCTGCATGAAGGTTTGTCGCTTCCGGCTCTTGTCCTTTGCCCAACTTGGCTTGGATCCCTTCCTACTTCCTGTCCTCACGTACTAATTACCGACTTGTCTATTCTCTTGACCTAAAGGCGTGCGGCTCTCTGCTCTACGTTGACGTTCTCCGTAAAAGTTGGTCCCAGACACTCACCGCATGCCAAGACCAGACATCACAACCTCTGCTACATTCAAAGTTGGAATTACTGTGGCACTTGCAACTTTCGGCTGGAACATCCCTTTGAACGTGTGTGTGTCGCAGGATGCACGAATCCCCGCGTTTCAATTTTGCGTGGAAAACGGACTATAAGTATATG
Source organism: Waitea zeae (assembly GCA_037855215.1). NCBI lineage: Eukaryota > Fungi > Basidiomycota > Agaricomycetes > Corticiales > Corticiaceae > Waitea > Waitea zeae. Next base: position 12,535 of record JAZHGK010002972.1, read on the forward strand.
CACACGACACTTCTATAGGTGGTAACCAACTATGCTAAAAATGGCAAGTACTTATCTGTTCAGAAAAGAAAGCCACAGTCTACGTGCGAAAGGTTCAATTACTTACAAAAACACGTTGAACATGGGTTTGATGGTGGGCCAACATTGTTCCGCAAACGGCGCTCTCGAATCCCTCCATTCAAATCGCTGAACCGATGATGGATGTCATCTGGTCATCTTTCTCGCACGTTGTCTCCTTTGGGCTCACATAAATTCTCGTTTAGTCTCGGTCTGATTCGTCCGCTTCTTGCCTTCATACCGCCATCTTCCAACACAAGTCTCGATCAACTATGACAGGTGAGAGCGACCATTCCCCCAAAACGGACGCCATTTTATCCTTATCACAACGCGGCATAGAAATCGCGATCGTTGAGTGTGTGAAATGCAGTCGGGCGTTACTACCCGGGGATGAGCGCGAAGTTCTGACATGCGATAACTGTGTCATGCACAAGAACTGCCCACCATCCTCCGAAAGTGAAGCAACCCCAGCTGAAAACGAGTATGCTTGTTTCTTAATTGCGCACCGAGATCTTCCCCGACTCACGCCGCTACCTTCAACGTCGCAGTAGTGGTGGTGGCTCCGGAATTCCTATTGGTGCTATCGCCGGAGCCATCGCAGGGTTGGCTCTCACCCCGCTTCTTGTTCCAGTTGCCCTAGGTGCTATTGGTTTTGGAACTGCCGGTGTAGCCGCAGGTACGTGTTTTTCTTTTCATCGAAATAAACAAAGAAACACAGCTTCGTTTCTGTCTGTGCTTGCCTGTCTCACTTCTCGTATTCTCCAGGCTCCATAGCCGCGGCCATCCAAGGGCCCGCTGTGGCATCTGGCTCACTTTTCGCGGTCTGTCAGTCCGTCGGAGCGACTGGTGCCATTCCCGCTGCCTGGGCTGCAGCTGGCGGGCTTGCAGGGGCTGCTGCCGGTGCCGGTGCCGGTGCCGCTAGTGGAGGCCCTGGTCAATCTTACTGTCGTTGCGGACGCAACGGTCAGAGACGTTGATGGGCCTCCACCAGTGGCACATGTATCAATTTTTCAATGTCAGAGTAGCCGTGATCAGAGTTGCTATCTGCATAATGTGAACTCGTGAGATAGCTTACAGTCAGCGGAGTGTCGTTATCTGCGTTTGAATGGCGCCTGTATATATTTGCATTAGGTTTGGTAATGCATTGAGAAGGTAGGTTGAGCCTTTCCTCGTTAGCAAATAATTGTTCTCGGCCTAGCCTCGCATACATCCACCCTCTACGTCTTGTTCTATTTAAACTGGCCACAGTCTAAGGCAGCCGTCGGCCAAATCCCGCACGACCACGTGACCAAAGATTGGTTTATAAGTCCTTCCACAGTGAGTTTTTAGCTAAAATAAAAACAACATTTTATGCGCAAAGTTCTTCCCTTCAGTATGTTGTTTTAATTTTTGCGAAAGATGTGCTGTGGAAGGAGTTATAA
>JAZHGK010002986.1:0-15219 GCA_037855215.1 Waitea zeae
GAGGGTCGCCTTCCGGTTATGCTGTGGATACACGGGTGAGTCTGCCGCCACACATTGGTCGAGTGATTAGTCAGCAGCGTCTCATGCGCAAGTTTCTTTCATCAGTGGTCCGCACCGAGGCTCTGGCTCAAGCTGGCTCTATGATGGTGGCGCTCTCGTGCTCAAGGGCATGTCAGTGAACAAGCCCGTCATTGTTGTAACTATAAAGTAGGTGTTTTTGTTGGTGCCATCTCTCAGCGTCCTGACAGAGGATTCCGCATTTAGCTATCGTCTGGGTCTCTTCGGTTCCGCATCCAGTGTACAGCTACGTGAGGATAACCGTTCCGCTGGCGACGAGGGCGCCGGCAACTACGGTCAGTGGCCACCTCTTCTCTGATCTCTTATCCGTGTGTGTATTCAACGGCCATCACCTCCAGGATTGTACGATCAGCAAGTAGCCCTCTCATGGGTCCGCGCCAACATCGCCGCATTCGGCGGCGATCCTGAAAACATCACCCTCTTCGGCGAGGGCACCGGCGCCGCCGATGTTCTCTGCCACCTGCAGTCCGCCGCGAACCACGCCGCGCCGCAGTTCGCTCGCGCCATCGCGCAGAGCCCGCTCGGCGCGCCCGACGAAGCGACAACCGTCCAGAACGCCGGGTGGATGCTCTCCCGACTCATGTCCTCCCAGGGCGCGAACGACGTCGCGGCCATGCGCGCCCTTGACGTGAAGAAGCTCGTCTCGCTCGCGGGCAAGTACCCAGTGCGGATGGTGAATGATGGCGTGTTTTTCCACCCGTCCGCGCTGTCGTCGAACCCGAAGCCGGCGCCACAGCCTCTGCTCGTCGGCGACAACTCCTTCGCGCCGGTCGTGCACATGAGCGAGCTCATGAACTGGGCGCCTGGGCAACTCACGAAGCGCGTCCATGCGATCATCCAGAGCATGAAGCAATCCAACGCGCTCCTCCGCGCGTACGACATCTCTGCCTGCACGCCTGATCTCGAACTCGCCGACCGCCTCATCGAACTTGTCGGCGATACGCGCTGGGCATACCCCACAGAGCGCGCTGCCTCGGTCCAGGCCAAGGGTACTGCACCAGTCTATCGTTATGTATGGGACCAGGAGCCCCACGAGGCCGCTGACAGCAACATCCCCGTCGATGTCGCCTTCCTCTTCGACACCGTCCCAGCACCAACCACTTCAGATGACTCTCCGTTCGACACGGACGTCTTCGGTGAGGATTTGAATGACCTCGAGCTGGAAGAAATTGAATCCTCCCAGTCCTCCCTCCGCTCCAACTCTTCCGCGTCCAGCTCGTTCAGCCTCTGGACCGCCCCTCCCCCCGTTGACCGCTACTGCTACGCACACGTCCGCGACGCCGTCCAGGAGCGCTGGCTCGCCTTCGCCTCGGGGGAAGAGCCGTGGGACGCCGACCGAGTGTACGTCTTCGGCCCCGAGGGTGAATGCGGCGCCCGCTCCCGCGCCGTCTTCACCGGCCGCCGCCGCACCCGCATCTGGGAGGACACCCTTGCGCCCCTCGGCGCCGAGCTCGTGATGAAGCTCGGCACGGAGCTTGCCAACGGTCCATCCTCTTAGCGACGGCCGCTTGCGCGGCAGGCTGATGGATGTGCGCGCGGTGCGGCGGCGTATCTGTAGTCTTGTCGTGTGAGCTGTGGGTTTTTCTTGTCTTTTTATTATACTCTCTATGAGTACGCCTGTATTCTGATTGCTCTCATGTTGTTGATAATATCAAAAGTAACTTGAAACATAGAAATACTATAAAACTCTTTAGCGCATCAAAGCCTAATTTGAGCCACTAGACGTTTGCGAATAGAAGTCCGACTTAATCAATATCACGTAGCTGCAATAGGAGAGTCTTTGTCTCAGGTGTGAATATAAAGCCGATCTCGTTGGTTGAAGTGTAAGTAGTGGTCACAAATAAATCCAACTCGATTTGCTTGGAAAGCATCTATTTATCATCATAACAAATGATAAATCTGACTTGCTCAGCGCTTGGTCTCTCAGAGGGGTTGGCTTTCCAGCAACTCTCCATGATTGACCACAGTGAATCCGAGATGTTGTTTTGCTCACCACCACAGTCCTCTGAAGAAGGAAAGACTGGTCTTTGGCCTTGGACTACTCGCAAGGTAACAGCAGTCTCTCTCATGTGCGCAAACGGAGGTTGAAGCGTGAAGATCTGAACACATTTTATCATTAAACATACCCCCTCCGAGTGAGCGTTGTCATATGCGTACGTACCTCGAGACATGTCGAAGCAAAGGCATACATATCAGATGCCGACGTTCTCTTAAACTTGCCGCCGGCAAGGGTCTCAGGCTCGAGAAGCTCTGGGGCCATCCAACGAGTTGAGCCGTGTTGGTGTGTCACCGTCGTGGAACCGTGTGCAACGTTTTCGGCGATAGCGGCAAGACCAAAATCGGCTAGTTGAACGTGAAAATCATCGTCGATAAGAATGTTTGCCTCAAAAAAACTGTCAGAAAACTCCCAAGTTTGATGTTAGTCAACTATATTTACCCCCCGAATATCTCCGTGAACCACTCCGTTGAGTTGAAGGTACGCAATCGCTTCAATGAGTTCTGCGATCTGGCAGCCTAAGTCTCTCTACGAACAGCGTCAGGTGATTCGACTCACTAGTCTTTCGGACTCCGAGCGATTACGCTGCTCAAGTGAACGAAGGTAAGTACAAATGACCCCCTTTGCCATCCATGGAGATACAATGCAAACAGCGTTTTCTTGTTGGAACGCTCTTGAATCCACACCGAGGAAGGTGAGTATATATGGATGCCGAAGTTGACGCCATAAAACCGCTTCTTTGAAAAGACGCTGTTAAATCTGTGTCAGTCATATTGAGATAGTAAAGAGTTTTAAGTGTACCATTTGAACCAAATCTCTGTCTACAGTGCTGGCTATAACCCTCAGACGTTTTACGGCTACGGGACGGCCGCAAAATTCTCCGGCAAAAACGTCGGCAAATCCTCCAAAGGCGGCTACATTCGAGTTTGACCATTTAACTTCGCTAACAAATAATGTTTGTGGTGGGTGGGGAAGGCAGCTTGCAACTTTGATGATGAGACGCGTGAACCTGATCCGAAGGCTTTCTGCCAAAGTCCACTTTTCCCGTAAGTCGGATGCATCGAGGTATACCTGAAAATTATCTGCTATCTGTCGGATATGAGAAGAAAGCAACGTACTACGAGAAGAAAGCTACCTCTTGTAGGATATTGAACAGAAAGCCAGGCTCGTTTGAGATCAGGTTGTGGATGTTATCCCCTGTGATGTAATTATCTGCAACCAGACAGATAAGAGGGATGAAATGCTAACAAGAGTTTGAGAACCGAATTTCCTAAGTCGGGTCTACAAAGGCTTACTTCTTTGAGCGACCCTGCACCAACTTGACTTCCAATATCTTTCTCACGCTCCATGATTTCCAGCAATGTATCTTGCAAATAACTCAATCGATCTTCGGTAGATAATGGTGCCAGGGATAACTCTAGGGTTTTGTAGACCTCCTCCCGAGCCGAAATTGGCTGGGGTGTCTCAGGAAGACTGTAACAGGAAACATCGAAATTGTAGGGAGTTGACGTGGACAAGTCATCTGAAGGTGTGGCTGATGTGGCACGCGAGCTGGGAATCTCAGGCGAGTACACTGTGTCTTCTTCATCTTCCTCTCTCCAAGCTAATTGGTCTGTCAAGCAGTTAGAAAGTCAACAACGGAGACATATCTTGGGACTTACCTTCTGTTTCTCTTAACATGTTTTGAACTCTCTTCATACGTGAAGCGACTTGCTTTCTGGTTCGCGCAATTCCGTGCCTATGAAGATAATCTGTAACATATGCATTACGCATACGTATCCCTCCACTTTTGAGAACGAACTCCGACAAGCCATTCACTTCGCGGAGACCTAGACCCGCAAGTTGAGCTTTTGAATAGATAAAAAGACACAAACAGCGAAACCACTCTAGTCACCTTCCATAAACACTTCATGCACGTCCTTTGGCCATACTTCGCTAGACTTGACTTTCTTGCTCTTGGTGAGCCCTTCAGCCCCTACAAAGGAAGTTGAAGAATGCGATCGTCGGCGGTTACCAAAAGATCTATTTTTTGGCGTAGAAGCAAGAACTACCGTCTGGTCACTGCTTTGGGATAAACTCAGAAACTCGGAGGTAATGTTATTTGCTCTCTCTTGTATGGCTGAGGAAGATGCACCATCTATTGGCAAACTTGCCATTTGGACTTGAGCAATATCAGCGTTGGCGTTGCGAGCTGCGCCACTAGGTAGATAAGAAGTGGATGTTATGCAATGTTTCGCTAGTGTACTAGAAGCATGAGCGATAGTTGAGTAAGAGCTTGGATCCTTCTTTGGATATGTGTGGCAATAGCAGGTGTGGATAACAGTTGGCAATTGGTCAAGCAGTCAAGGGCAGCGGTGGGAATTCATGATCCGACGCCGAACAAGCGCCGCCTGCCAAAAGACAAGCATAAAAATAGGCGCCACTGCGCATAAGTGACCGGACTCAATGGAGATACATGCACCAATACTGCCCGATGAAGTTGCAAGTACCACAGTCGAAAACCTAAGGATCAATGTACCCAAAGCGAGTTCTTTCCAACTCAGATAAGCACGCTAATAAGTACGATATACCACGAATAAAGTTACATGCAATTGGATTGATCGATAGCATATTTGACCTCCCTGGCTATCACTGCCTCACACGCACAACTTTCCTCTTCCCCTTCATGCCCGCAGCTGCCCCACCAGGAGCTCCAGGAAGTCCAGGAGCCCCAGCCTGATCTGGCTGTGGCGCACTCATGCCTGCCTTGATGGTGTCGAGAAGCATGCCCGTCGGTACGACAGGGGAGTACGCCGACACTCGGGCCGATAACGATGGGAGCGGTTCGGGTGGTTGGGGGACGCGCCCATTCGGCTTTGATGAGGTGGTCGTGGTAGTGTTGGCGGGCTTGTTTGCGAGTTGCTTGCTTTTCGATTTGGCAGTGGTAGCAGCAGAAGTCGTATGTGTTGGTCGCGCATAGTTGTACGGCTCTCTCGGCACGGTATCCGGCTTCGCACGCTGAATGTACTCTGCGATCGCCTCTAACAAGATTTTTTCTAGGGAGAAAGTTGTCAGCATCCTCGCATGGTTCGCAGCAAGATCAAAGCCAGAAATAGCGTACTGTTCGTGATGTTCTTATTTACTGGTTGCCCGTCCTTCTTCCACTGTACGCGTACTCGACCAGGGTTTTCCCAGTCGCGTGGATGTGTCTTATCAACTTCGTGGAGTGCGCGCAGACCGAGCCGTTGTGTTGCGTCCGCGATGTCCTTCGAGAGCGGCCACCATACGGACTTTTCACGCGCGATACGCCGCGTGCCGGTCCCGAAAGGACGCTTGGCGTCGATGTATATAGGATAGATCATCGTCCATCTTTTACCCAATGAGCGTCAAAAATAAGCATGCACATACACATGCTTATCACTCCGCGGAGTACACGCACGTTTTATAGGGCGCCAAATCCATGCTCTGCGCTTGGGTCGGATGCGCCTGCGCTTTCATGAATGCCGCCGCCTGAGAGCCGGGAGAGGCCAGCCCTGAGCCGCCCTCATCCTCGTCTGAGTCGCCAATTTCCTCTAAGATCGCGCCGCGCGCGCCGGTGTTGGCCAGTGGACGCGAGGGCAAGGGAATGTCGGTGTCGTCGTCGAACTCTTCGACTACTGCCGCGCGGCGAGACATTTTACGAGATCGTGAAGACTGATTTGAGACTAAAAATGCGAGAGAAAGATGATATGTATGTATGTGTGTTTCTGTAACGCTGCAAGTGCGAGTGTGTCAAGCAAGAGTGCGCGATGATGGTGGCTGCTGGGATCCAACGAGAAGGACTCGAAGCAGGCGGATTGCGACGGTACGCGCACGTGTTCCGGACGCGACTCATCCTTATGCGGCTTCGGTTGCGGGCAACGACCACGACAACTTGGGTGCTATGGTACCTCGTCATTCTCTCTGCTCACTATAGCGAAATATTGAGTTTTTGAAAATATAGTCTTGTCTTAGTCTCCTCTCTGCTGGGGCTGGTGCAGGCGATGACGACGGACCCAGCCCACAACGGGACGGAGCTGGTCTGCGTCCCGAAGGGAGAATGCGAGCCTTGTCCTGACGAGCTGGTGCGCCGACATCTTATATTTGGCTGGAATTGAACACTCATGTGTTGTTGCTTTCTACCTGAATTAGCTCGATGAGCCGTTCTGCAAAGCCTTCGGTAACCGCCGCTTGCTCCATTGTCTCCCCGCCAGCGCTACGCCGAAGAACGGCGATCCCCGCGCACACCCAGAGCGCCCTTACTCCCCCGACTCAAAGTCGACCTCGAAAGGCGAGCAGACCGCGTGGGAGTCCTGCGGACGAATACCGAGCGTTGAGCGGTACGATTTCTACGAGTTCGTCGCGTGCAACGTCGCGATCACGGTCGCGGCGTTGGCGCTGATGTGGGTGCGGTCGCGAAAGAACAACGAGGCGAGGGCCGGAAGGCTGGCGGCGAGGATTGGGCTTGGAAGGACGATGTAATGTTAGAACTCTCGTTGGAGGGTTGCTGCGGGGATTGCCTCGCACATCTTCTAATATGCTTATTTTTATGGTCCACCCTGAAGTCTATCAGTTGTGTCCTGTAGCCTCCCTTCTCTCATCTAAAAGTTGACAGATTGTTCATTTACGCCTCTGTATTGTATTTCTGGCCTAATTTAGGTTATCTGTGCTACTTGGATGTGATAAATCACTTGAGATGTTCTCCGGAACGGTGTATACGTATTGGAGGATGTTCAGAGCGCTCGTCGCTGTGAGCATCGTTTTAGGCAGCCTCAGAGTTCGTCGCGTGGCTTGTACTATAATGCCACCATTTCCGGCAGAGTTCGGCATGAAACCGGGCGGATTAGCCTTGGGTGCCAGGAGAAATGAGGAAGCGTGGTCGTTGCTTGATTTCTCCCGCCTCATGTCCGTCTCATCTGACCCTACGGCATGACTCGTCCGGTCAGCCTGTGCGTATCTGTTATGCAAGTCGTGCGCATAGCCTCTTGATTTCTTTGTAAAAAAATTTCGGTCACCACAGGCACACAACCCTTGCCCCCTCACAACCCGCCTTCACGATTTTCGTAGAGTTACATTCTATTAGACGATCAACTTGTTATCACGCTCCAGCCGGTGGAGCTTGTCGCTCTTGAGAGCTCCCGCCGCGTGTTTGTGCGCTCTACTCGCCCTCCCTTCCCTCGTTGCATTTGGTGGACAGCCCCCCCTTTCTTCCAGCACACGTTGTCTCTCACTCTGATCATCGACACCTCTTGGTCAGCAGCCTTCGTACAAGAGGAACTACCGTCCGACGCGCCTGGCACGGCATCACACTCTCTTTCGTTCCACCCCTCTCCTCCCCAAGCGTCTGTCCCCTACTACACACACACTGCTGCCACCCGAGCCCATGCACTCATCACAGGCGGCGCTCTTCGTCTGCCTGTTCGTGCTCTTGGTCGCACTCTTGCCAGACCTCGCGTGCGCAGGCCAGCAATGCGTGCTCAAGCCGCCCAAGGGCTGGAACTCGCCCAGTGGGACGGGCAATGGCGACGGAAACAACAACAACAACAATACCGATTCCGACGGCAACACTTCCACGAACAACAACACCGTGCCCGACAACGGCGGTGGGAACCACACCACAGGCGGCGGGACGACTACCGCGCCGTGCGTGAAGGACTCTGACAAGGTCAGGACGGCGTGGTACACCGGCTGGCATCAGAGCCAGTTCCCGCTGAACCAAGTGAGCTGGAACAAGTATACGATCATGACCTGGGCTTTTGCGTGAGCCATTTTGTCTATATTCATAATTTTTTTTTCGTGATTTGACCATTTATGCAGCACCACCACGCCGGACGTCAACACACTGTATCTGGGCGACTCGGATAAAGCGGCCCTCCCCGACTTTGTCAGCACCGCACACAAAAACGTACGTACTCCACACTCTCCGACCGCCTCGTGGACTAACCCTTTCTCTTGTTCAAAGGGCGTGAAAGCGTCACTGTCGTTGGGTGGTTGGAGCGGAAGCCAGTACTTCTCCCCCGCCGTCGCCACCGCGGAGAACAGAACGGCCTTTGTGCAGACGATACTCAACCTCGTGAAGACATACAGCTTGGATGCAATCGATTTCGAGTGCGTCTCGTCCACCCTCTCTTTTTCCACCTCTTTTCTCATACCTTCCTTCTCTTGTCAGCTGGGAATACCCTGGAAGAGACGTCAACCCGGACAACATGGTGTCCCCCAACGACTCTGCCGCGTTCCTGTTGCTCCTTCAAGAGTTGAGGAACACAGCAGAAGGGAAAAACCTCATTCTGTCCGCCGCAGTCTCACTCTCTCCGTTCGCTGCGCCTGACGGCTCGTCGATGAAGGATGTCTCAGCCTTCGCCAAAGTGCTGGATTTCATCGGTACGTCCCCTCTGCACCCGCACACACTCCCCGTGCCCGCAACGTCTTCTCACCACGACGCCTCCTCTCTCTCTCGCGCCCGAACAGAAATCATGGTCTACGACATCACCGGCTCCTTCGTCGAGACCCCTGGGCCCAACGCGCCCCTCAACGACACCTGCACCAGCGTCAAGACCGGCTCGGCCGTGTCGGCTGTGAACGCGTGGACGTCCGCCAAGTTCCCCGTAAACCAGATCGTGCTCGGCGTCGCCTCGTACGGGCACGGGTCCATCTTCCCGCCCTGGTCCGGCTACGCCATCAAGTCCACAGACACCCAGGCCTCCTGCGACGCCTTCACCTCGAACACGGGCTGGGACGGCTCGCAGGGCAAGGATAGCTGTGGCTACCCGATCCCGAGTGGCGGCATTTGGAATTTCAACGCGCTCGTCAGCGCAGGGTACTTGGATGACCACGGAAATGCCAGGCAGGGGGTGGACTATCGGTTTGATAACTGCAGCCAAACGGTGAGCTTCCACTTTTTCTCTTCGTGTTTTATTCAGTCGGGCTCATCAATTCCAAAGCCATACATTTACGGGGCTGCAACGCAGACCTTGGTCACTTATGACGACCCAAGATCTTTTGGTGAGTCACGTCCGCTTCATATGACACTCTACAGATCTAAACTCAGATCCAACCTTTCTCTTCCATAGCGGCGAAGGGCAACTTTATTAAGAACCACGGGCTAAAAGGCTTTGCGATGTGGGAAGCCGCGGCGGACTATGGTGACCTCCTGCTGGACTCGATCACTTCCTCGTCTAAATGTTGATTTATGCACCTCACGTGTTCTGTTTTTCGCTCTCGTTCACAAACCTTGCTGGTCTCCTTTTGTTTTCGAGTCACACGCTTGCCTCTTGTTTTTTCTGTCAGGGACTATTTGCCGTCTCCTGGGATCTAGTGTTTGATGTCACAGCAACGTAATGTTGTAGCATAGGTGTATTTCTACCATAATCAAATCTACTTTAGAAGGGTACCCTGTGTTTGCATTTACTTGGTCACATGAGATTTTTTTTGTCATACAGCCGTTCCTATCATGGTAGTCCGGAACGTTCAGATTTTACTTACTCCATAAGTGCCATTTAGCCAGACGGAAGTTGTCTCAGGCGGTGCAGCCGAATACTTCCACCCTCGCATGCAAATGATGCATTAGTTATAAGGTAGGCCTCAAGCAAAAAGTGGCATACCATGTGAGTCCCGATTGTCACGCTTAACATAGTTTCGCGTGACAATCCTACTGATCTAAGGATTCCTCGTATTCTCTCTCTGTATTCAAAAATTTGCCAAATGAGACGTGTATATACGGATGTATAGAATGTCTCTCATTTGAAACTTTTGCAAAAACTAGCTTGAGTGCGCTGGGATCCTTGCAAAAACAAGTGGAATGTCCAACGGCTTGACGCTGGCATATCCTTCGATCGGCTTACAAAGCAAGATTAGTAATGTTGGAATGCCCACTTAGCAATTAGTCATGTACATGCTATTCACGCACCCCTGCTCTTCATACTCATCCAACGCTTGATTGGTGGCTATGGAGGCAAGAAAGTAGTCAAGTGGAGGTGTAAGACAATTTTAGTTGTATTAAAAGCAACCAGCAAACTCAGCAAAGCTAAAAATTCAAAAAAGCGAATTGAACTAGAAGCTTTCGAAGCACCTAATGATTGTATGTCCGGAAAAGAGAATGTAAGTGATGAACTCGCATACCATTGACGATCACCGGGGGATGGACGCGGAGGGACGGCCCGAGAAACAAGCCGAAGGTTTGTGGTATCGAGGGTCAGAAGGTTAGCGGGGTTTGGACAAAAGAGAGAGGGGGACTGGGAAAGTAGTGGATAAAATTGGCGACGAGGGTATGTCAATTGATTTAACTAATCGTCTCGTAGCTATCTTATTGGTTCACGCGGGCTTATCAGTCGGATCGATCGTCACACGGCATACGAGCCCGTCTGGCTCGTAGAATACGTCTCGGGGAGGGAGAACAATCTCTATTTTGCACTGGGCAGAAGCCCGCTACTTGTACTACATGATAAGTAGGTAGAACAATAGAAGTTATACCTATAGAACCTGGCACAAACCCTCCACCCCGCTAACACTTGACATCCGCCAGGCGTGTGATGGGTCCGTGGGGCGGCGCGATTCTTCGAGAGCGGCCGCGCCTAATCGAGGCGGATCCATCGACGCGATGCGGTTGGAAAAGGGGGTTCGTGCGTCGGGGTCGTTGTGTGATTAGGGCGGGAGAACGCATCGTTCGCTGAGTCGCGTACGGCGCTGGCAATGGCCGTGGGCGTTTGTGGTATTGTCGGTCGTCGTTCCTGTTCCAGGCTGCGCGGTGGGTTATACGAAAGGGGGTGCTGCCGCGGTGATCATACTCCTCGCTCGATGAGTCAGTCGGCTAGGATACGCGAGATGGCGGGTGAAGGGAGAGTCGAGAGGAGGGGTGAAGTCAACAGGAGGGGTGATGAGATCGAGAGGCGGGGCGTCGGGATCCGGGATCTGCTTCCGGTGCAGGGAGAGCTTCTCGTCCGGCGCTTATTCCGGGACTGGCGTCTATGGACTTCCCGGATTTCCTCGCTCGTCCTGCTTAACTCGATCTCTTATTCCCCTTTCCCCTGGCTAGTCGCGCCTGCGGCGCGACACCGTAGTTTTAACCTGTTTTTGTAACCGATTCTTAAGACTTACCGCTTCAAATAACTAAGTGTGCGATATATAATAGTATTTATACGCGGTCACAATAGTATAAGGTGCTTTCGACGATGGCCAACAATTCTGTGTAATCTAATGTAATCCCATTTTCTCCGGTCCAGTCACATTTAGTCACACACACGTGGTGTCCCCTTTTTTGCTTGAGGCCTACCTTATTACTTATAATAAACCCAAAGCAATCAAACATCTTCGAGCGTTTTGGCTCCCACCTCTTCACTTTTGCCTGTGAAAATTTCCTCTGCCCATATTTTAACATGGACATCAACAAGACAATCACCATTCTCGATAGCATTGCTCCCGCCGTGGAGGCGATACCTATCGCCGGCCCAAGCCTCGTCGTCATGCTCAACGTCGCCAAACAGGTCTGCCAGGCCGTTGACGTAAGTCTCTCCAGTATTTTAACTGATCTTTGTGTGACTGCTGACAGTTTTTTATATCTGTAAGGGCGCAAGGATGAATCGCAAGGCATATGAGCAACTTGCTCAGGAAGTTGTCAGATACGCCTCAGCGGTCTCGAAGGCCATGCAGTCAGACCCGCGCTTCTTGCCTGGACTTGATCACGCTGTAGACCACGAAAGAACCAATCTGTTGGAAGCAGTTGATGAACTTATCATGTTCGTACTCCTTCTACTGTTCTTATCCGATTTAGTGTGACTTGAACCGCCTTTATCCTTAGCGTATTCCGGGAAGTGTTGGAACTCATTGAAGATCAACGTAAGGAAGAGAAAAAACGACGAAGAAAGGTTCTCGGGCGTCTTAGGCAGCGTCTATACGAAGCTTGGAACAAAGAAGACGATGCAGAGAATGTAAAGACCATTTCTCGGAAGGTTGAGAGTAGCGTCAAGGCTTTTAACGTGCAGTATTCGCTTGTTTTTAGTTGCGACAGAATCTAACATTTGTTCGTTCAGATCGGTAACGATATTCGCGGATTAGATGACCTAGCAAGGATCAAGCACGAGATCAAGGCCATTGCTAGCGCTCATCCAGACTTACTAAGGCAGGAACTCGCTCCAGTTCTCTCCGCTCGCTTTGATTGGCACGGCATGCCCGAAGGTTGCTTGCCCGACACACGTATTGATCTTCTCCATCAAATTCGTACTTGGGTTCTCGACGAATCTCCATCTTCTCCCGACCTATTCGCCCTCACCGGTTTGGCCGGAACAGGCAAGACAACCGTCGCTCAGTCGGTCTGCATCGAGTTCGACCGCAAGCGGACGACCGTCAGTTTCTTTGTCTCCCGTTCGTTCGCCGAACGTCGAGACCCTGAGAACATTGTTCGCACCATTGCATACCAGCTTGCCGCTCAGCACTCAACTATACGAACTGTCGTTTTCGGGGCTCTGCGAAATGGCCGAGACGTATTGACGAGGCCGTTGGCTGAACAAGTAGAAAGCCTGATCGTTGATCCACTCCGTGCACTTGCTGACTCGACATCGCGGATTCTGATTGTAATCGATGCGCTAGATGAGTGCGTTAAGGTTGGCCACCGCGAGGGTGGGGAGCTTATTCCATTGCTTGCGTCTGGCATCCGTCAACTGTCGAGACGGGTTAAGCTACTCATTACGAGTCGAGAGGAGCCAAAAATTATGGAAATGGTCCGCGATCTTGGCTCGGATACTCGGGAAAACTTATTTCGGCTACAGAACATTGAAAGTGCGTTCGTGAAGAGGGATGTTAAAGCCTATTTTACCCATCACTTCCGTCTAATTTCCAAGTCGTGTGGGCTTAAAGATGTGGGGGCCTGGCCATCTGAAGATAGTCTTGACCTACTAGTTGAGCTGACGGGAAAGCTGTTTGTATTTGCTGCACTTTTGGTCCGGATCATGAGCTCCGCCCGAATCAACCCAAAGAAACGACTGGAGGAGATCCTGCGCCCCTTGTCTTCTGCCACCGGCTCTGGCTTTCAGTTACTGGATGAGCTCTATTTGGATGTACTTAACAAAGCGTCGACCAGCTTTGAGGATCCCACAAATCAGCAAGTACTTGAGCGCGTTCGCAATACAGTTGGGACGTTGGTGCTACTACAATCTCCTTTGAGCGCTGATGCGCTATCTGGCATTCTTGAGGAGGAAGCGTTTCTTGTCTGGGGAGATATTGAGCATTTATCGGCGGTGCTCGTAGTGCCTGATACTCCCCATGAATTTGTGACAATCTTTCATCCATCTTTTCGTGATTACATTCTTACTCGCTGCACTGTTCGTCACTTTCGGATCGACCCAGCGGACTACAATGTTTTTCTTACTCGTCGTTGCTTGGACGTAATGAACCGACATCTTAAAAAAGATGTCTTCAACATCAAAGACCCTGCTATCATGAACGAAGACATAGAAGACTTGAATGAGCGACGAAACCTGCTCATAACACTTGAGCTGAGGTATGCAAGCGAATATTGGATGATACACCTTTCAGGTGCAAGCCGTTCCGATGAAGGATTAACAAAGGATTTGACTACCTTCTGTCATCTTCATCTCCTTCACTGGATTGAGGCCCTGAGTCTTCTCGGCAGATTATCCGCAGCTGCAGTCCATCTTTCAGCTGCAATCACGTGGTGCAAAGTAAGTAGTAGTTGTAAAATCGTTTGATATATTGCTTATGTCGAATTGCTAGCGGCATCTCACGGCAACTAGCAGCAATATAATATCTTTGCTGGATGACGTGGAAAGGCTAGTGATGGCGTATGACGTCCCAATCCGGGCCGGTGCGCTGCAGGTATACTGTAGCGCTCTGATATTTATGCCAAGATGCGAATTGTATTGTGCTATGAAACAGGACATCATTGGAACCGTACAGCTAGTATCGGAAAGACCTAGCACATGGCCGGCGTTACGGCGAATAATTGAAGGACACAGTGGATCGGTATTCTCTGTTACGTTTTCTCCTGACGGAAAACGTATCGCATCCGCCTCAGACGATAAGACCGTGCGCGTATGGGATGTTGTCAGTGGTTGCGAACTTGCTCAGCTCAATGGGCACACTGAAAGAGTGTGGTCCGTTGCATTCTCTCCTGACGGCACGAAGATCGTATCTGGCTCAGCCGACAAGACTGTGCGAGTATGGGATATCATCAGCCGTCGCAGACTTGCTCAATTTAATGGGCACACTAGCTACGTAGCATCCGTTACATTCTCTCCCAACGGCACACACATTGCATCTGGCGCAGGGGACAACATTGTGCGGGTATGGGATGCTGTCAACGGATGCGAACTTGTTGAGTTTCACAAACACACTCGAGCAGTGAGGTCTGTTGTATTCTCTCCAGACGGAACTCGTGTCGCATCTGGCTCAGAAGATCAGACTGTACGGGTGTGGGACGTCATCAGTGGCTGTGAACTCGCTCAGCTAAACGGGCACAGTCAGATAGTTAGATCTGTTGCATTCTCTTCGGATGGGAAGCATATCGCGTCTGGCTCGTATGATAAGACAATTCGGGTTTGGGATGCCATGAGTGGTCGCGAAATTGCCCAACTTAGCGGACATACTGAGGCTGTGTGGTCCGTTTCGTTCTCTCCCGACGGAACACGCGTTACATCTGGCTCCAGTGACAAGACTGTTAGAATATGGGATGTCGTTGGCGGTCGCGAACTTGCACTGTTGAGAGGACACGCTGAGATGGTGTGGTCAATTGCGTTCTCACCAGACGGAACGCGTATTGCGTCCGGCTCGGATGACAAAACTATTGGAGTGTGGGATGCGGTCATCACCAGTGAAGAAACTACTCAGTTCAATGGACACAATGGGAAGGTGTTGTCCGTTGCAATTTCACCCAGTGGAACACTCATTGCGTCAGGCTCAGAGGATACAACTGTGTGGGTGTGGGATGCTATCAGCGGTCACAAACTTGCTCAACTCAAAGGACATATCGAGGCAGTGTCGTGTGTTGCATTCTCTCCTGATGGAACACGTATCGTTTCTGGCTCAAGAGACAAGACTGTGCGCGTGTGGGATGCAATTAGCGGTCGCCAGCTTGCTCAGCTTAATGACCACACTGATTCGGTGTGGTCTGTAGAATTCACAGCACATGGGACCCAAAT